>JANHAO010019996.1:0-13023 GCA_026873985.1 Saraca asoca
CTCATCCTTCCTCACTCTCTCTCTCTCTTTCTCTCTCATCCCCTCTCTCACTCTCTCTCATCCTCTGTCTCATTTTCTCTCTCATTCTCTCTCTCACTTTCTCTCTCATCATTTCTTTTATACTTTCTCTCTCATCCTCTCTATTTTTTAACTTAAAATAGATAGGAATATTTTGAACAAAAAAATCAAGATTCACAGGAAAGTTATATTAGAACCAAACGTAGGGATGTCTAACATTCTCAGGAATGTTTAAAGTAAATCAAACGCATTTTTAACATTCCCAGGAAACATGATTCCCATGAATAAAAAAAAAAAATCAGTGTACCAAATGTCCCCTTAATGTTTTTTAATCTCATTTTAAAAATAATACTTCTTTCATGATGCTTCACTTTCACAATGATCATGTGTATTTCAATTACTCATCCTTGCATGATGTCAATGACTAATTGACATTATAGCTCAATATGAGCTTCTAATATTTTCATGAAAATTTTCCTCGCATCAAATAATAACATATAATGTTAGAATCATATTTCTTTATTTGCCCAAAATATACACATAATTAGTAATTTAAGTTGCACAATATTTTATGTGATTGAATCTAAAATAATATAAGTTTGATCATATGAAAATAATTAATAATAATTTAGAGAAACAATTATCAAATAAATATAAAATTTTTGCTTTTATAAACAATTTCAAAATAAATAAAATAAAGAGCACAATTTTGCATTAGAAAGATATGAAACTCATACAAACATATAGTGTAATTTGTGCAACAAGAATTCTCACATAATAACAAATTTGATAAGCTTTTAATTCAAATTATTTCAACAAGCTGACAATGTTCCTTTAAGAGCAAATATATTTTGCTTAATAACACATGAGAATCATATATAAAATATTTTAGGCTAAAATAATTAATTTGCCCAACTCACTAAACCAAATTCTAGAACAGAAATTATTTTCATCCATATGATTAAAAAGAGAGAGAGAGAGAGAGAGCAAATTAGTTCTCATACAATCCATTGCATAGATCAAACTATTAATAATAGACTTCAAATAGACACCCTACTAAAACAAAAGTCAAGTTTATTACATGCACACATGCTAAAAGGAAGACACAGCCTCCAAACCAAAGATAGCAGGTTAGCAGGCATGAATACTACATATAAATGATTGTCATCACACAGGACGATAGGAAAGAGCGAAAAAGGATAAATAGTCTCCATTTGTTGGAACTCTGAAGAATTGCAAAATTAGCAATAATATATTTTAATGTAAGTCACTAGGACAAGGCAATAAAAAAAAGCCCCAATGTTTTGTGATGAATTATTCCAAATATAAATATGTTCATGAACAACACAAATTTATTATCAAAAACAATATACAGTCCTAAAATATAATTAATTTAACTTTAATATGACTGTTGGAATTTATAGGTTCATTCATGAATAAAATACAAATTTAATCATATTTTATGACATATATATTTATAAATAATTATCAATAGACATGCAAGTAAATAATATATTTGAATGTGAATTTTATTTTCATAATTTTTCTAATATATATGATATATCTAATTATTATCCCAAAAAAAATAGAGGAAATATTGATTATATTTATCCAATAAAATCTCGTTAAAATTGAATCAGTTACTAAACATATTCAACTAGGCAATTACTATTGAACAAATTCAGTGAATTTCTGCTAATTTGATATCCAGTATCAACAAATCAAACAACTAAAATTTAATTTTAAATTTGAATCTATTCAGTTAAACATTAAAATAATCTTTTCCAACACATCTTCAATGTGAAAATGTTGAATATTATTATTGCTTATGAGGAATTTATTTTAAAAGAGAATGCACTAGAAAGATTTTAAACTACCAAGTGAATATTTACACTTTGGATTTTTATTTGACATTTATAAAGATTTTTGTTTAGATTTAATTACACTTTTTCAAAAATATATGATAAATTCAGGGCTCTTGGAGTAATGGTAGAGGCTATTGTTTGAGAGGTTAAATTTTCATCGTAAAGTTATATATTTTACAAAACAAAACTATTATTCTTGTATTTGATTCATTTCTCTCATCTCAACACAAAATTCATGGTCTTATTGCTCTCAACCGCTTAAGAGATTGATAGACTTTCCATTGATTGATCTCCATTAGCAGTTCCAATTTAGAGGCATCAAAAGAGGCACAGAGATCCATACAATCAATTCATATGTATAATTCTTATATGATATAACTATTAGAATCCAAATAATTGATTATAGGCTAATAGTATTTTTTAGAGATTATTTATCGTACTTTTAGAATATTTCAATAATTAATTGTATATAATAAATTTAATTAAATAAAAAATTATTATGAGTAACTTTTATTTAATCATAATTATAAAAGGAGAAACATTCGTATATGTATTCATATTATACTCATTATTTTCCTTTTTTTTTGTCATCATTATTCTTATCCCAATAATATAAGAACAAAAATTCCTATTATTTTTTCTTTTTTTAATATATTTTTTAATAATTTAATATTAAAAAATAATTTTTTATATATAATCTAAATAAAAATAAATTATTTATAATCATTATTAGCAATTCAAAGTCAAATTTTGTTGCTTGATTTGTAATTGCGTAGAGATATTATAGGCAGTAACAATTAATGGCTTTAATAAATAATTTCCACGTTTTCCATGAATGCCATTAGAAGAATTTTATTATTATGATCTAACATTTCCGACTGCGATGAAAATAATTAATTTACACAAAAAGTTTCCTTTCACTAAACTTATTCCCTATTTACTATTTCAATAAATAAAATCAATTCAGTGCTTTTCTTCATGTAATAAATTTTGGGTCATTCTCATATCATTATAAAATGGAATTTAATGTGATCAAATATGGTTTTCTTTCTCCTTCCTTAAATTATTTTCTTTTCAAATCATAATTACCAGAAAAATATAAAGAAATGAATTATAACTCCCACAGAAACGTATATAATAAAGGAAAAGGAATATTATATCATTTTAAGTGAATTATTTTGTTTCTATGAATATTAACTTGAAATAATAGAAGATAATTTTTTAAATGTGTTAATCTCTCTACTTGCTCTCAAAATTAAGAAACACAATAGCCGATGGAATCTTTTTTTTTTCTTTGTGGGTTCTACCATTTTTGTCAATAGTTGTGAGACTAAATATAGCATTTTAAATTTTGAAAAAGAACATCATCTTATTCCTTGAAGATATAATTGAAGAACTCACAGGTACATTATTCACCTAGGCGCACTACTTTTGCACGCTTTAAATAGATATTGCTTATGGTAGATAGTCAAGAGATATACATAAAATACAATTGCAAGTTTGATCTTATAAAATTTATATTGATGTTTACATTATTTATGTATGATATATTTTATATATTTTTCTTTCGTTTATCTAAAAATAATGTGATAGAGAATCCTTATCTAAGTATTTATCGAAAATAACATTATGATAAATCACTGATAGAAAAAAAAAATAAAAGAAATTTTTACGTGGATTTTAGTCATTATGAATACGAGAAAATAGATATATAAAATAATAGATGTAATTTTCATGTTGTCAATGGATAGAGAAAGAAATGCGCATATCTCTCCTATCAAGTCCACCGTAAATAAGGTATACATAAGAATTTTTCCTACCAATACTAGCAGAAAGAAGAAAAATACTTATGTAAATATTACCTATGATAGGTAGCAGAAAGAAATACACAATATTATTATAAGTGTGATCTCATAAAATTTATATCATGACCCACATTATTATTTATATATGATATATTTTGTGTTTATTTATTTATTGCTTGTATGAAAAAATAATGTGTTAGACACTGTGTACCTAAGAATATCTCTATTACGGATTGTAATTCTTGTGTGTACCGATTTTGAGACTACCATATATTGGACTTATATGCTATAATGAATTATTGACCTATAATTTATTATTAAAAATTTTAATTGTTATACTAATCAAACAAGATTTTCAAGAATATCAATTTTTTCCATGATAGGCAAGTAGGATAATTAACGTAATATTAAAGACAACTTTTTCTATCTTTAATGCCAATGAACATATCTGCATTTATTTTGAACAGCTAAAATATTAACGTTTTTCGTGTTTTTTCTATTTACAATAACGACCTAAATAAATACAATGAAGAAATTAAGAATAGTAATTGATTATTGATTCTGCAAGAAGAGGAAACTTAAGATATCAACATCAACACATAACAATACCTAACGTATCTCTCAAGAATCCCAAAGTTGCTACTTTTAAAACCCATACATTCCCCCCTCCTTCTTCGTCTTCCATTGCCTTCTCTGAAAACTTCATCTTCTCCAAACTATTTTCCAACTCTTCTGTTTTCTTTTAAATTTTTAAATTTTTTTTTAATTTTTAGAAATTTCCACTTTATAACAACAATTTTCTTGTTTTTTTTTCCTGTTTGTTTGTAACATTCTTATATAAATTCTTTATTTTTAATTTTTCCAGCACTACCATACTAAAAAATAATTAAATTCATAAAAAAAAAAAATATTACCCATGATATTTGGCAAGGTTATTTTTGAGGATTCTGAGTGGGAAGATGAAAAGGATCGAAAGCCATACAGGAAGATAAAATATGTGGCAGTGATAAAAGCTGAACTGCTGAAGAGCCTCATAGTTGGAGGGATTAAAGCTGAGAAATTGAAGGGTATCCTTATAAATGGAGGGCTTAATAGTGAGAATATAAAGCATTTCTTGATTGCAAAATCAAAATCACCAAAGGTGAGATTGTGGGGTCTTCGTGCTGCCTATATGCTGCTGCTTTGGACTATTGCAGTGCAGTTCATAGGTGTTGATGATAAGTTTACGCCAAGCTTGTTTGGCACTCGCTCTGCCTATTCTCTTCCTCCACAAAGTAAGTGTATGTTCTTTTAAGCGCACTCATATCTCTCACGTTGTTCTTACATCGTAACAAGAGTTATATATTATATTAAATATATCTCTTTTTCATATTTACGATGAATTATATTATATAAATATATTTTTCAATCATAATCTCTATCATTGAATTAATAATTTTAGCAAATGATTAAAGAGAATTTATTTGAAGTATAATGATTATGTATAATTGATTTTAAAAATTGGTTTTGGTGAAGTTTAGAAACATTATTTAAGAATTAAATTTATTAGGATGTAATTGATTAATTAATTTAGGAATTTTTGACAAGACAAAAATTGCAGTAGAAAAAAAATCATACTTCGCGAAGCTTTTAATATCAATGCATTAAATATATGGTCAAAGAGGAAAATCCTTATTTCCTTTCCTTCTAACCAATAACATCCGAAACTTTGTTCCGCAAATATACTAAAAATAGTAATTCATAAGGATAAATTTTTATATTGCTGGAAGTCAAAGACTACTAGTTAGACATAAGAGTTAATTCTTATATACTTACAGAGAATGATCTGCATCATTTATTATTAAGAGGGATTATTTATTTTCCTTTTTATCTGTTCTAGTTCTATATCATACATGTGATTTACTTCTACTTATCAGAAAAAAGTTAATTATAATTTTTAATATTTTGAAAATAAAAAGATATAATTTTTAATGCATATAATTTTAGAAAAATTATCATATAAACAACAAAATTGGCAAATGATTTTATTTTAAATGAAAATAAGGATATATATATATAATGAATATATAAGAATTTTTTTTTTTCTAAAAGGGGATGAACTTTCATGCTACATTCACGTATCTGCATAATACAAATTTACATACAGAATGGTTCCTAAATTAATCAGTTTAAAATTTGACGTATTTTCTCTAACAAGTAATAAAAAGATAGGCTGTATAATTAATTGAATAGTTAATTAATTAGCATAATGGAAAAGCATTAAGCAATATATGAACAAATTAATCTTTGGATCTTTGTTTCTATGCAGGAATATACGAAAATAATGGATATCTGATGGTTTCTTCCAATGGGGGATTGAATCAAATGCGATCTGGAGTATGCAATACTGATTTTACCAATTAATTTATACCGTATTTTCATAATTGATGCCTAAGTTGTTAATTTTCAACTTTAATTTTGTTTTGTGCGTGCAGATCTGTGACATGGTTGCCATTGCAAGATATCTGAATGTCACACTCGTAGTTCCTGAATTGGATAATACCTCCTTTTGGAATGACCATAGGTGAGTGAAATCATTTGGGAAGATGATCATAAGTACGGATTTAAAATTAGGGTATAGTTATGTTATATGACCTAGAGTCACATTTACAAAAGATACAGAAAAAATATATATATAATATGTTGATTAATAAATATGATAAAATTCAAGTTGATGTTATAATCAATTACGTCTATGTGAATTGATGTGGGACACATTTTAAAACTTTGCTCACTAGAGATTTTATGACGAATATTTTTCACTAATACTTAAAAAGACTATATTAATAATCTGATTTTTACTATTTTTCCTTTTAAAATTAGAATTTAAGCAAAATAAATCCAAGAATAAGTTAATTCGATGTATTTTGGTGATTATTAACTGTTGATATTCATCTAAAGGGGAACAACAAATAGCAACTAAAAAATTTTCCACTCGTGATGGCAGCCAATTTGCAGATATATTTGATGTGAAATATTTCATAACATATTTGAGAGATGAGGTGAGGATACTGCAACAACTGCCTCCACAACAGAAGAAGAAAGTGGAAGCTGAATCCCTTTATTCCATGCCACCAATTAGTTGGTCTAACATGACGTATTACTATGGTGTGGTATGTGTAAACCTATGACTTTAGTTTTAATTTATGAATAATTTAATCTTATTGGACAAAATAAATCTTATAAAGCATTTGTCTCGATGAGTCATTTTCAAACAAAAGCTACATAATTTGATCATCGTGATTTTAAATTCTCATTACAGTTGTAATTATAATTGTGTCTTGATTAATAAAATTATAAATAAATACAAAAAATGGATTTTTACTAAGTAAAGTTACAAAAAAAAATTATAATTGTAGACAATAATATTGTATGTAATACTCTAGTTGGAGACAATAATTTATAGTCATGTTAATTACCTTAATATTAGTTAAATTAATATAACTAATTTAGTTTTTTTTTTTTTTTTGGACCTATGCAGATTCTTCCTCGTATTAGAACATATGAAGTGGTACACTTCACAAAATCAGATGCAAGGCTTGCAAACAATGGAATTCCAGATGAAGTTCAGAAACTGCGGTGCCGAGTGAACTACGAAGCTCTGAGATTTGCTCCCCCAATTGACAAGTTAGCAAAGAAAATTGTAAAGATTCTGAAGGAGAGAGGACCTTTCTTATCTCTTCATCTTAGATATGAAATGGATATGATTGCCTTCTCCGGTTGCAATGAAGGTTGTAACGAGGAAGAAATTGATGAATTAACAAAAATGAGGTAATCTTTGCATCAAACTAACAATGTTTGTAAATCGCAATTACGATCAAGTTATAATTCATAAAATTATGTATAAATGTAAAGATATATATGCAATTGTTATAAAGTAAAATTGTGAAAAGTTTTAGTTGCAAAAACTAACTATCATGGTTTTAAGATGTCTGTAACTGTAAGAAAGTGCAGTGTTGTAATAAAATTATAATAAATCACAGATGCCTAACTAGCAACATTGCTATTGCACTGAGCTCTACAAGTGGAATTTTCTTTTACAATTTGATTTCACATTGATCGTATTTCTTTACATTTTTCTGTAATTTTGCTAATTACAACAAGATCATAATTCTAATTTAAAATCATAACTTCAATTATAATGGTGTAAAATAATTTTTTTTTTTGTTTTTTGTTTTTGAAATATAGGTATGCTTATCCATGGTGGAAGGAGAAAGAGATAGATTCACAGAAGAAAAGAACAGATGGTCTTTGCCCGTTAACTCCTGAGGAAACTGCTCTGACATTGCGTGCATTGGATATTGATCGTAACATGCAAGTTTATATTGCTGCTGGGGATATATATAAATCAGAGAAAAGAATGGCAGCATTAAAAGGATCTTTCCCAAATTTGGTTTGTGAAAATTAATTTTTTTAATAATTCATAAGAACAATTTGTACGATATATAAACAAAGTAATTACTTGCTTATATGTTTTAATTACATTTGTTTTTTTTTTTTTTTGTGAAATAGGTCAAAAAGGAGACATTGTTGGAACCCTCAGAACTTGATCCTTTCAGGAAGCATTCAAACCGAATGGCAGCATTGGATTATTATGTGTCAATAGAAAGTGATATATTTGTTCCCACATACGGAGGGAACATGGCTAAACTTGTTGAAGGCCACAGAAGGTACAAATTTCTGAATTTTTGGGCAATATTAAATGCATAAAGATGTGTAATTAAAGTTAGAGAACCACCAAATTCCTTTTGAAAAGATATGATTAATGTCAATTTAATCCTAAAAGTTCTAAAATCATTAATTTAGAATCAATTTAAAAAATAATAATTGATATTAAATTTATGTAAGAAAATATTTGACACTAATTTGGTATCAACATATTTATGGAGCATAAATTTGATAATTTACTCTTCAAAGTTACCAAAAAGACTTTTTGCATGGTAACAGATATGTTCAACCATTTTAGAGTTTTTGTCTAATAATTTAAACTTTTGTGATCAACTAACATTTGATAACCAACGTGTTCTTGCTGTCATTTTCTTCAGATACTTGGGTTTCAAGAAGACAATAGTTATAGACAGAAAAGCTCTGGTTGGGCTCATAGATCAATTGAAAAATGGGACAATAAACTGGAACCAATTTTCTACGTCAGTGAAGGCTGTCCATGCAAATAGAGTAGGAAACCCAGCTACAAGATCAGTGGTGCCTGGAAAGCCCAAAATGGAGGACTATTTCTACACCAACCCACAAGAGTGCTTGTCCATGTAGTTTACATCAGAGTTCTAAGTTGAGATTTTGGTTAGCAAGATTGCAAACAAACGTAAACAAATTTAGTTGTTGTAAAATCTTGTACAACAACAATCATGGGCCATCCAATTAAATTTCATGTATCTCACCAAAAGCTTTTCTTTTCAAGATTTTATTTTTTGGGATTTGAAGGTGGGGTTTTATTTTTTGGTTGTAGTTGGTCATTTGGATGTTGATTATTTATAAGACCTGATTCTGTAATGCGAACTTTCTCGTTATTATGCAACTAAATTCAAATTAATTTCTAGTCCAAGAATATACTTTGCTGCTAATGCAGAGGGACTCTGATCTTATTATCTTAATTAGTTTTAATATACGGGGCTTGTAAAGAAATAAGTAATTTAATTGAATTTTGTTTACATTCGCATTTTAATTGTTGGAGTAGGTAGGTTGACGTATCAAAAGATGTTAAAAAAAAAAAAATAATAATGCATTGAGCTTGCGTATAGTAAATATTTAGGTCATATATACATATTTTTTTTTTCTAGCTTTGTATTTTTCTACAAATGATACAAAAATTATAAAAATAAATTATTGAGGTAAGTGACATATTTATATTCTAATATAGAAGATAATTTAAACAGATAAATATGCCAATATTTTTATTTTTTTAATATAAAATAGGTTAAAATTTGAGAGTGAGAGACAAGATTCAGATCATCTTCCATTGAGGTAGCTGCCATTGAAAGCTTGTTCAACCTTCTATCTCCCTTGATAAATCTCTATTGTCCATTGAAACTCATCGTTTCACTCAAGGGACGTCCTTTTTTTTTCTTTTGTCCCTTTCTCTCTCCCCTGCGCCGATCATCGTTTGATTTTCTCTGTTTGTCTTCAATTCCAACCAAACCACATTGCCGTCATCAGTGATTACCTTTCAACGTCATTCTCTCCGGTGATGATCAAGACCATCAGAGTAAACAAAGTTTGTCTTCAAAAGCACAAACAGAATTATGGCACAAATGCAAGTCTATCAACGAATTTCAGACCCATAATTAACACAATACGGGCTCATCGTCTCCAAACTCCCAGGTTGGACACTTGAACATAAACTAATTATTGATTTTGTAGAATTTTATTATACTATTTGTGAATAATTTTTTTTTCAATTCTGAAGTTGAAATATTGGAGTAGTAGGCATAGTTTGAATGATTTGAACAAAACAATTGAGATTGTACGTTAGGTGTTTGATAAATTGTTTCCAAAGAATTAGGACTATTATATACATTAACAAATGCATACAAGGAGTGAGCTGAATTCGTCATTGTCTTGAAACACATTCAAAACAATTGCTTTGTAATCTAAACTCTTGAGGATTTCAACCTTGCTTTCCAAAGCCTCAATTCCAGACGCTGGCTGTTCTGATACTGCATCAAAAGTTATCCACTATTTTTGCTCATGGCCAAATGTATGGTGTCAAAATATCCTGATCCAACCAATTTCGCAACCATATATTTTTTTTTTACACCAAACTTTCAAAGAATATTCAAACCTATTTTGATTAGTATTGAATTAGGAACAAAATCCTAGCACAAGATATAAAAGTTTTGGTTTTTTAGAATTTATACAATTTCTTTAAGTACCCGATTCACAAAAATTTTAAAATGGATCCACAGAAATACAAAGCCAATACCTAAAGAGGCATCAAAATACCCACTAGAGAAGAGAAAACCGAGTTTATCAAGTAACCTTGCTTCCCTGTTTTACATTCAAAATAACACTTCCTTAAACATGAGACGCATATCTCATGACAGAAAAAAAAGGGCCAAAGAAACATAATTTTTGCCTTTATTCAATAAGCAAAAAAAAAAAAAAAACATTTCCTAGTTGAATTATATAATCAGAGTAGAGAGCCTCAATCTGTAAATTTTTATGAAGAAAAAAACTAGTTTGGTACAAAATTGTGATAATATCTATAAAATGAGAATAAATAAGATAATAGACTACCAAAAATCTTTTATGATGGTCATTCAATTAAATGTATCATTGAGAGGACTTGATGCTTGATTGGATGCAACATCATTTGAAATTTCATTTAGCCCTTGGGCAAATGAATGAAAATTCTCTTGTAGACTTGGGATGTCATGTATGGAAAAAGTTGGGGTTTCTTGGGAAATACAAATAAATTTGTAACTTCTAGGGAAATAAGTCATATGTCTGAGTTGCTCTGTAAAATAGTTGAATGATATTATCATTAAATCGTTGTACCTTAATTTTGTGGCTCTGTAAAGCATTGCTACAATGAGATGTCTTCTTTCTCTCAGGTTGCTTCTTTACCCAAGTTTTAGGACTTAAACCTCTTCTTACTCCATCTCCTTTTTGTGTACCTTTGACATTTTGAAAATTTTGGTTGTCATGCATCATGCTATCACTTGTACTGAGAACAGATGGAGAAATATCAATAACATTACTTTCTAACCCCAAATGCCTCATGCGAATATCATCAACTTCACTATTGAGCCTATCTGTAACCTTGTTTCTCAAAATATATGCTCCCTTACAATCAGATGCGCCGGCTGCTAGCCATACCAATTTTGGACAAAGTAGCCTAAAAGCATTGAGTGCAATTAATACTATTGTCTTCTTGAACATCCTTCCCTTTTGAATCTTGCAAATATCCATTTTTAGCTTCCCTTGTCCATCATTTCAAAATATATTGGCTAGGGATTGACTTGATATCCCTTATATCAAATATCTTTAATCCATGGCAACATTAAATGTCGAATGTCTCAAATTTTTTGCAACTACAAGGAATCATATTATTGGAAGCATCAAATCTAACTTTGAACTCTTCATTCTTGTTGAATATACCAACCATATATTCATACATTGTTTCACCTTAATTTTAGATGCTTTATACATGTTACATGATACAAATCATAATCTTTTTGAAAAACATCAAAAATTATAGGAGTATAACAAAGATGAATTTTCCCACCTCAACCTTGGCAATTTTTGCCAAGATTGAAATTCACATTTCAACTCATTGTATTTTTTATCACAAACAACTCTTTCAAAATTCTTGAAAAATTGGATTATGTCTAAGTCAAGCCTCAAACAACTTTTCAGATAAGAATTTAAGCTTTCTCTCAATTGTGTACTCGGCATGGTTATCAAGAAAGCATTTTTCATATAACATTTTATCCATTTCTCTTTTAATTTATATAGGCTATTTACCGTTGATTATCTTAAAAATTGAAATCTGCACACAGGTTATCCCATGTTGTTTGAAAATCAAGTTTTCTTCATATTGGTACATGCATGCTTTGAGGTCCCTCAAAAAATTAGACTCATTTTTCATCATATTTCCAAGGTGCTTTATGTCATTCTACATCAAATGGTAAGTGCATAATCTATGATAAATTTCAGGCATTACCTCAACCAAAGTTTCAGCTGCATATGGTCTTGATCAGTAAAAGTAATCTTAGGCTTCTTTTTTTTAATGTGCTTCTAAAAATGTTTCAAATAACCATTTAAAAGACTTAATTGTCTCATCATAAAGGAAGGCAGCTCCAAAGATTACTACCCCTCTAAAATGATTAATTAATCCTGCAAATACAGCAATAGGTCTATATGCACTATTTGTACTATATGTTGTGTCAAGAATAACCACATCACCAAAATAAGCATAATCAATTATCATTCTTGCATTTGTCCAAAATATTTTAGTGATTTGTTCTTCCATATCTAACTGCACTACATAATAAAATGAAGAATTCTCCATTGATTCTTGTTGGAAATATCTCAACAAACTACTTGCCCCTGCATTGGAGGTGTTCATGGGCTTGAAGGCCTGAGGGCTTATTAGACTGTGTCCAATAGACCATTGGCCTAATTATTATGTTAGGTTATAGGCTTAAGTCCATCAAATGGATTGGGTCTTTGTATATCATGAGCTAAGTCAAAGCCCAATTCCTAATTATATTTATAAAAAATTTCTAAAAATTTTTAGTTAACAATTCAAAATTAATTGATTTAATATTTCAAATATT
>JANHAO010019997.1:0-13010 GCA_026873985.1 Saraca asoca
TGTGCATTGTGTGTTACATCATGTGTATGTTAAGGCTTGTAGGGGGTTTCCTGAAGGAAAGGGCTTCCTGATGGTGACCTTCTACACCGGTCACGGACCTCGGGTTTGGGTCGTGACAGTACCTCAATCGTCGGGTGAGGGTGCCTCGGCTATAATGAATTTGGGTGCTTATTGGGTGCATCTGTGCTACTTACCTGGGCACCCAATAGTGTAACTTCAACTCTAAAAAAGGGAGTAAAAACCAGTTGTAATAAAATATTTAATGCTAGGACAAAAAGTTACATCCAGCTCGTTCAAGTAGATAAGGAATGAGAACTTAGCTTTATTCAAATATGAGCTAAAATGTTACTAGAGCAGGTATGGCAAGACCTCCGCAGTGAGTTTCTGTTCAGCTTGGAATTAAGCTTGTGAAATTTGAAGGGATAATCTGGAAGCCGTTGCACTTTCATTTGTTGGTGTTGAGTTCGCGAGGTTGGATGGCGCGAACTGGAGGTTGCTAGGATGCATTCCATCTTGCTATCCCGCCCTTAACTTGCATATACCCCGAACCACTTTGTTGAGCTCAAGCCGCACAGTAATGTATGCTACTAAGGGCACTCTCGGCTCCATGGTTGAATTGCAAATTCCAAAAGGCTTTTGAAGTGTTAAATCTTCTGCATTTCTTTCTGAAAAAATAGAATGTTACAGCTACCTCTTCATGAAGGCCAGCAAGCTCTGCATGGCAGTGTGAGTTGTACACCACGCTGTTGTGGCAGCCGAACATTGGACCCAGGGGCTATATATTACTGCACAAGCTCGTTGTTGGAGCTTTCTTGCTGTTCGACGGGTGTGCGAACTTAACATCATTGCTGTTGCTTATTCAACATTGGACCCAGCCTTAATATATGGTTGTCGCACGCTAGGCCGTCGTCAAATTCAGTTATTGCATGAGAAATGCACAAGCTCCACACCGAATACAAGACTGCACGACTAATGGACGAGCGCGGCTTCCTCATGACAATAACAACTCATTATCATGCCCACATGTAGAACCAAGTTCAGAATGACGCTGCCGGTGTAAGCTTTTCATGTGCGAACTGCTGCATGGTTGTGAGCTCAGTTTCACATTGCTGTTGCTAGTTTCTGCAAGCCGTTGTTATAGCTAGAAAACATAAACGATAGCTACTGGTTGAATGAGAGAGGCCAATCTAAGCAGCAAATCCAAGCAGTACAGTGGTTTGCTGGTTCGTGTCCTGCTCTATGATAAAGGCAAGATCAGATGCGTCCAACCAAAGAAACAATAGCTTGCATATGGTGGGATTCAAGCAAGTCAACCATCACAATAAAGATTAACCAGGATGCATGTGGAATCCTCACAGACGGTGCCAAAATGTTGACAGTAAAATTTGGTTTGTACGGGGAGCCTAAATCTCAACCAACGGGGATGATTCGATGAATCCCAAACTATAACCTGGTGTAGAAATCAGAGAAAGAAGAAGAAGAAAACACAACAGGCAGTAGAGATTTTTTAACGTGGTTCGGTCAAATCCGGAAGGCATCGGACCCTTCGTCCACGATTGATTTTATTTATTAATGAAAGTTGCAGAATACAAGCATTTATTCATGACTTCCCCTATTTTGACAGAGTTTCAGCATACATTCCCAGGAGGGTCTCTCCCTAATAAAATGGCCTAACCCCTATTTATAAAAGCAGATGGTACAAATATAATTTAATAAATTATAAATATGTTACATCACATAATAAATATAAAAGACATCTTAAGCTCCTGCAAATCGACTTTTCCAGGTTACTTTCGATGGGTGGGCCCCATGGACTATTTTTTACAGATTGACTTTACAGGTTGATATTGGCTGGGAAAGTGTTAGAGCTTTCTTTTGAAGTTAAGTGCTGAGAGCTAGCTGAGATAGTGACCTGGAGCTAGCTGAGCGACTTGGGGGTAGCTGAGGTAGCGATCTAGAGCTAGCTGAGCGACCTGAATGCCTTAGACCCTTTCAGCTGGACTTGGGCCTTTGCCAACCCATTTTACATGATACCAAAAAACGCTTATAACAGCACAATATAATAAAAGGTAACACTGAGACTCTCAGTAATGCAGTAAGATCAAAGATATTTCTTGTAACTAGACTTTAAGCTAATAACACATGGTGCTAAGACAATGTATTCTTGAGGTAACATTTGGACTAAAATATTATTTTAATTCCTTCTAAATACAATTTTTTTAATTTGATTATTAATTAATTTTTATTTTTAATTTGATATTTAAAAAATTCAATTTGATTCAATTAAGTTCTTTTATCCTCTAACTCTAACATTTGTTAATAAAATTAACAACATGAAAGTTTAAATTTTATTAAATTTGTTAGAGATAAAATTGAGAATAAAAATTAAATTTAAAAAATGTGTATCTTTGAGGGACCAAAATAGTGTTTTAGGGTAATATTTACTTACTTTAACAAATTAAAAATTTTACATTCAAACATCCTTTGTTGTGATAATTATAATTTTGACCCAAAACTAATGTTAGTTTTTATTAAATAATATTATGGATATTATTTATATAATTTCCCATTATACATATACAAAATATAATATTTCATCATCTATAATTAAATCATTAATATATAAAATTATGAGTAAATCCCATTTTCCGTCCTTTTCAAATTTAACTTTTCTCATTTTTATCTCTGTAAAATATTGTTTTATTAATTTTATGTTTGTGAAATATTAATTTTTTCAATTTTATTTAACGATTAGTGTCTGTACAAATATTAATTTATGTAGTTTCATCCCTCTAAAAATAAAATCAAATAAAATAATATTTTATAGGAACAAAAATAATAAAAAACATTTCACAAAAATAAAAATAAGAAAAATTAAATTTCACATGGATAAAAAAAAGGATTCACTTTAATTATATATAATCAAATCAAAACTGATTTATTCATTCACACAAATCAAATTATACAAATCAATGAATTAGTACTTTTACTTCACTAATTAGGTGTAGACAATTAATAATATCAAGATTTATTAATACACTTAAGTCACCCAACTTGATTTGGAGCAATGATATAAACACTTATTTTGTCTCATTTAGTGGCATTTCGTTTAATAGTAAAATTGTGGGGCCCGCACAACTACTAGTGGATTAAGTGTTACTCAACGAGGAAAGCTAAATGTAAGTAACATTTTTATTTAAAATATACATCTTAATGAATAATGACAGATTACTCGTATTATCAATTGAAAATAAATAATTTTAATTTTTTAAGATTTTTTATTTTCTCTTCATTATTTTCCTTTTTCACGATTACAGTGTTGGACACACATTCGAACCACATCCCCCACCTACTCAGCATGCCCCCATGGCTCCACCTTTACTCTTTTCCAGGCAGCTTCACAAAGCATATATAGATAATACACTTCAATTAGATACTCAAAACTTGAATCACGACATTTAATCATCGGACATTGAAAACTTCAACTTCAATTAACCTTCAGAATCCGTCACCGAAACTTCAATCTGAGGGTACGTATTTATTCCCATTAGATCCATCCAAGAAATCTGTTTTCTTCTACGCTTATTATGATCCCATTTTGCATTAATCAATGATTATAAATGCAGACAATTATAAGGGATCAGGTGAATTGAGCAGTATTGCTGAGATTGCAAACAAAAAAGCACAGAGAAAAAGCCAGAGGAACAAAGTGTTTTACACAGAGTACAACTCACCAAGACATCCCAAATCTTTTACACAAAATAGTTGAATTAAACTTGTAATATCTAAGAATAGAGACAAAGTAATAAACAAAAACAAAAATCTAAAATACATACTGACATACATCAATCGAGTTGAATTAGTTGGATGAAGGGGATTCAATCGGAGTGCGAATGGTTGCTGTCGACATCATAATCACCAGCGCCGGCGGAGGGAAAAGGCGTAAAGAAGAGGTAAGTCCAGAGAGACAGTCCCAGACGGCGGAGCTGTTGAAGAGGTACGCAGAAGAGGATGTGCAACACCGTGTCACTGCTCAATCTCTCTGGATTGCATGCTATATATTGACATAGGTTCGCTGATACGTCTGCTACCTTTACCACCAGACCACTGTTCAACACCATTTCTCTGTTCCCTTCCGATGAACCCTAGTTCTCTGAACAGAACAGATTGACCTTTGCAAAGCGGTTTTAATCCTACGTCGTTTCTGGTAGGAGAGAAAATTTGTTAGCAAGCTTATTTATTGATCAATTTTACTGCCACAAATTCACACAGATCCAAAATTGAAAGTCAAAATTCTATTTTAAGATACGGGTGAGCAATCTACTAATACGGCCAAAAATATTAATTAATTTAATTAAGGAAGAGTTTAAGTTTTAAAAAAGTTACTAGGTAGGCGTTCGGGCTACAGTCAGAAAATAGATAAACACTCAAGAAAATATGTTTTGAGGGATAAATTCTCTTTCACTTGCATATAAAAAAAAGTTAAAATTACAGAAAAATATTTTAAATATTACACGTGAATAATGCAAAAGAAAATAATATATACTATTTTAAAATAGAAGTTATTTTTTCTCACTATCATATAACTATATCTTATTTTCTCAGTTACAAAATATATATGCAATATGCAATTCTTTTATTTATATATAAATATATGAGATTTTTCTATTAAAAATATTTTTCAACAAAACAAATACATTCTAACTTATTTGCATATGGGCCATTGTTAAGTGTTACATGTCGGTAACTCTTTTATATATATCATGTTATGTATGTTATCAATTTTTTGTTAATATGCTAACCTTTTAATAAACTTAAGTCACACATGAATAGATAGTAGGGTAAAATATTTCATCACCCATACAAAAAAATTCTGTGTAATATATCCAAAAACAATATGAGTGAATAACCAGCCACACATATTGAGTCTCAAAAATAGCTTACATTGGTAGATTTTAGTATGCAACGGGTAATGGACTTTTGAACATAGGAGATAGGCAGTCACATTTTATTAATGTATGTCTCATTATATAGTTTTGAATTTATAAAGAAAATCTCTAAACTAACGCTATAATTCCTACTTTATGCCTTAGTACTCACTCAAGTCACCAAATACAACATAGATTGATCTATGTACATAGTAATAGGGGTAGTTGCCCTTACAAAGAAACAAAAAAAATCGATATACACACATATATATACACTAATTAGATATCTTGTTCCCCCAACTTATACAAAATTGCCCCTACTTTTTGCTAATAATGAAAAGATTTTTTTTTTTAATTTAACCAAAGGTCAAGCTATTTGAAATTTTACTTATTACACACATTAAGTGCTTGTTTAGTACAGTAGTTAGAAATTAATAATCAACTGTAGGTTCAATAATAGATTATAGCTTTTTTAGAGGAAGTTTGGTTTTATTTTTAATCTTTCAATAATCAATTATAGGTAATAATTTTGATTAAATTAAAAGTTACTTAAAGTAGCTTTTATTTTAATGCGAATTATAGCAATAGAAATATTAAGATTTTTATCCACATTATTTTCACTTTTCTTTTCTTTTATTTTTATTGTCTTTATTCCAATAATAACAACAAAAACTCCAATTCCCTCTCTTTCTTAATTGTCATTTTCAACAATTTAAAACTAAAAGTTGATTTTTTTATACCTTATTCGAATAAAAATAGATTATGTATAATCAATTATTAAATGAAGTTATCAAATATAAAATGAATTCTACGTAATCTATTATTTTAAAATGAATTATGTTTATCTTATCTAAAAATTTATTTAATTTTATAATAATTAAATGTTTATTTTTTATGTATATATTACCTTCACAAAACAAAACTTCCGGATCCGTCAGTGTCTCTAAAGAGCTTTTTAAGTTAAAGTCGTTTCAGCACGAATAGACATATTTTTAACTAACTGACATAAGTGTTAAATCTATTCATGAACTGATTCATAGTATAAATTTTCTAGTTATGAATTGATTTAGAAACTCTCAAAATTTCTGAAAAAATTCGAAACGATTTAAGACTCGATTCAAGGAGTCATAAAATTAGTTTTCATGTAGTTTTGTACCAGTATGCTTACCAAGTGAAGTATATATCAAAATGATCAAATTAGCACAATTTCAAACTCAAATCTCATCACAAGTACCAGTAAAACAAACTTAGGAGAAATCTCCGATGTCTAAGTTAGAATTTGTAATGTAAAATATAATCAAATACAAAAGTTAAAAATAAAAAAATACTGAAAAGTAGTTGAAATATCACTTTTAAGGGGGTTTTAACATTCATGTGGTGAGAGCAACTTTTGTCTAAAAATCATGAGTTGCTTCTTTATGTCTCCTACAAACCCGCAAAATAGAATTTATACTTGCATAGATGGTATCCAATAGATCTTAAGTCCATATTTGTTAGTAAACATATCAAGATATCCTTTAGGTAACTAAACTAATTTCTCATTTTGTTTTAAAATATAAGCTGCATTCCTACAAGGATAATATCTAATATGATGTCCTTTTTTATTACAAAAAAAATAGGTTATGTTAATAAAATTCCTTTTTGACTTAAAAGTCTGATATCTTTTATTGGATTTCCTTTTATTTTGCTATCTATATCCCAAACTAGTCTTATTTTGAAAAACTATTTGATTCTGCAACATATTATTAAATTTTATCTTACAATTTGTAAAACTTTGGTCAATGTGTCTATTTTGGATCTATAGATTTGACATTAATCACAAACTTTACTTTCACTCAATACTTTTTCAATTAACAGATTTAAGTCATTGTTTTCTTTTTCAATCTACTTAATTCTCTCAAGTAATTTTTCATTTTCTATTTTAGCATGCTTTAAATCTTTCTTAGTTTTCATTAATGACTCATAGAGTTTAATGCATATTTTAGCAAGTTCATTAACAGTTTCATCATCAATCTCATCAGCACTCTCTTCATCTATATTATCATCATCAGAATAAAAGAAAGATTCAAATACCTTACGGTCTTCATCTTCTGAATCAGCTTGCTCATCATCCCAAATGGCTAAGTTATCTTTCTTAAAGTATGACTTTCTCTTTTTTCTTTCATTTTTAATTTGTTTCTTTAGATATCCAGGGCAATCAAATTTAATATGACTTGGTTTTTTACATTCAAGGCATGTTAGATTGGTGTTAGAAGGATTTCTTTGATCTTTCTTATTTTGTTTCCTTCTTTATGGTGCAGCTTTTCTTTTTTCTTTATCTTTATTTTTCTTGAGCAATTTCTATAGATTCTTGTTTAATGAGACTATATCAACTTCTTCATCTCCACTTTCATCACAATTGTCTAACTCATCTTCATTAGTATTGAATGCATTTGCAGCCTTTAATGCTAATGTTTTCTTCTTTTTATCATCACCATTTTTCTTATATCTCTTTAACTCCAACTCATGTTCTTCTAAATTTCATAGAGATTCTAAATTGTTGGCATCCCTATCTTAAGTGATTCTTTAACTGTTGTCACTTTTGGCTGCCATTCCTCAGTTTGAGATCTCAGAATTTTGTGCACTAAATCTGTATTGTCAAATTTTCCACCAAGTAACATAAGATGGTTAGTTATAGCAGTGAACCTTTGAATGAATCCTTTATGGATTTTTCTTCTTTGATCTTAAGCATTTCATATTGTGAGACTAATACATGGACTTTAGATGCTTTAACTTGTGTAGTGCTAATATATGCTACTTCTAATGTGTCCCAAATTTCTTTTGTAGTAGAATTTTTAGAAATTCTCTCATATTCATTAGGTGACGGTGAATTTGAAATAATCCATTTGACTTTGGAGGCTAGAAGGTGTCTTTTCCTTTCCTCTTCAGTCTAAAGGGATTTTGGCTTTGGCTGTGGAATACCATTAATCAATGTTTTTAGAGGTTGATATCCTTCTTTAACAATTTCCTAAATGTCAACATTAGTTGCTTCAATGAAATGTTTAATTTTTTATTTCCAATAGGTATAATGTTCTCCACTGAAACTAGGCAGTTTATGCAAAGATAGACATTTAGGTATGAAAATATAACTAGAATCCATGATGTTCTAAAAATAAAGGTGTATCAAGAGCCAAAGCTTTGATACCAATTATTGGTCTCAAAATAATGATCTTTCCCTTATATCAGGTGATCTTTAGTGTGGATTCTTATTAAAACTCAACAGAAGTCTTTAAACAAAATTATCAGAGTATCTTATTTGATAATTAAGATTGAATTGGACTCACTGATTAAGTAATAATGTAGAATGCAAAACTTGAATATTAGTTAAACCAAAATAGTAGACACAAAATATATACAAAATATATGTGTGTAGCAGAAAGATAATTTCCAGTAAAGATAAAGAATAATAAAGAACACAAAGATTTTTAAAGTGGTTTAACTTCAATTGAAATCACAATTGAAGTCTACATCAGTTGGATAATCCTCAACTGGATGGTTACTTTGATTAACAACCATAGGAATTAATTGGGCTCTTGCATAATAATTTACACCATAAGATTTTACTGGGCTTTTGCCAACCTATTACACACAAGATTTGATTAGGCTCTTGCTAATCTAGATACAAAAATTCTTTTATCTTTTACTAACTATGATCAACTTCATAATCAAAGAAAATATTACAAGAATTCTCTATACCTTCAACTAGTTATGGTCAATCTCACAATTAAATAAGATGCAAAAGAAAGATCAACATCTCCCTTTGTATCTCAGATTTCTATCAACCTAAAAATCTAAACAGAAAACAAGAATTAGAGTTTAGAAATACAATACTTCAATTGAGATGAAAATCTTAATTATCTAGTATGTGTTCTTCACCAATTTCCTCCAAGAATGATAGAATAGATGAAATCCAATGAGATAATTATAGATCTGTTTATTGCTTTAAGCTCTCTCTATTCTTTAATTTAACAAAATTTTAATCTTTCAGGAAGATCTCAAATTTTTGAAAATTTTTTATCAACCTGAACGAATTGATGCCTAAATCAATTCTATCCTGGCTAAATCGATTCCAAAATTAAGTCAAAACCTAATGTGTGGAAACATAATTTGATTCATACAACATGTGTAAAATTAGAAGAATCATTATCTCAGGGGGAGAAGTAATGTGATTTTAGATAAGAAAAGAATAAAGGATTTTAGATAGAGGAGAAGTAATTGAATTTTAGATAAGAGTATATGGAGATTAAAAAAATGAAAGAAAAATGAGTAAAAAATTCAGAGGGAGAAAAGATAAAATTTTAGATTCAATGAATAAGATTGAGCTGGTATCTCAAATAATCTTAATATTATTCTAGTTATGAATTACATTCTAGATTTACTCATATAATTTTGATATTCTCTGATCATACATTCCGATTCCATTATACTGTTTTTGTTTGATATTCTACTATAGCTCTGATATTTTCTTTTCTTCTCTCTTTATTTCTTTTTGATGTGTCAAAAGGGGGAGAAAGATTATATTTAATGAGTAAGATAAGTAAAAAAAAAAATTTGAAAAGGGGAGATATAAATTTTTTTTATACTCATCTAAAATTGATTTTTGAGAAAATTTAAATCTCATCTAAAATTATTTGTCACCATAAAAAAGGGGAAAATTGTTAACTTTGCTAGTATACATTCTTCAGTTTTGATGTTAAAAGATAATTTTGATTAATATTATAATATGTTTATATGTTTAATATTTGTAGGTTCAAAGTTGATCAAGTATATTCAAGAGATCCACTCTAGATTTAGTATTTTTATTATTTTTATTAGGATCTTTTATAAGTGTGTTCTCATTCAATTTGAGCCAAACAAGTTTCTTAAGCTAGTTAAATTGAGGTAGAAATAAATCATTTGATATGAGCTTTAAATAAGTTTTTAAACAAAATTCTCAAATACTCTTTCACAAGAGAAACTTTTATAAAAGCTATTTTTTATTGTATGAATCAATTCACGAATTGATTCATATTAAAATCTTATGAAACTGTACTTGAATCGATTCATGAACAATTGTCTTAAAAATTTGTTTTATTGAAGGTTTTGAATATTTCTAAATCAATTAATAAATCTATTCATAACTTTTTACATTATAGTGTAAATCGATTCATACATTAGTTCAGTCTTGAAGTTCTTGATAATCTTCATGGACAAATCGATTTATAAATTGATTCATTAGTTAGTAACCACTTTGGATTAATTCACGGACTAAAAGTTAGTTATTTTCAAATGTTGGTTACAACACACTATAAATACCCTAAACCTTATTTCAAACACATGATATATTGTGAAAAATAGAGAAAGCTTAGAGTAATAAACCGATATATCACTACCTTATTGGATTTCATCTATTCAATCATTCTTAGAGAAAACTGGTGAATAACACAAACTAGATAATTGAGATTTTCATCTCAATTAAAGTATTGCATTTCTAACTCTAATTCTTGTTTTCTGTTTAGATTACAGGTTTATAGAAATTTGAGATCCAAAGGGAGAGGTTAATCTTTCCTTTGCACCTTCTTTAATTGTGAGGTTGATCATAATTAGTTGAAGGTGTAGAGAATTCTTGTAGTATCTTTGATTATAAGGTTAATCATAGTTAGTAGAAGATAAAAGAATTTTTGTATCTATGTTAGGAAGAGCCCAGTCAAATCTTATGTGTAATAGGTTGGCAAGAGCCCAGTTAAATCTTATGGTGTAAATTGGTGTACAGGATTTTGGTTAATTCCTGTGGTTGTTAATAAAAATGACCATTCGGTTGAGGATTATTTAGTAGATGTAAACTTCAATTGTGATTTCAATTGAAGTTGAACCATTTTAAAAATCTTTATGTTCTTTATTATTCTTTATCTTTATTGCAAATTATCTTTCTGCTGCACACATATATTCTGTATCTACTATTTTGGTTTAACTAATATTCAAGTTGTGTATTCTGCATTATTACTTAATCAATGACTCCAATTCAATCTTCATTATTAAATAAGATACTTTAATAATTTTGTTTAAAGACTTCTGCAGAGTTTTAATAAGAATCCACACTAAAGATGATTCGATCTAAGGGAAAGATCATTATTTTGGGACTAACAATAAGGACTTTTCCTAATGTCTAAAAGGGAATATATGCATCATCTCATATGTGCATGAAGATAAAAATGTAAGAATCGTAACCATGTACTTTTCTATTTGTACTAGACAAATGATTTATATTAAAAACATACAAACATCCTCAAAACAAGAATAATACATAAAAATAATATACAAGTGCATTGATTTTCTAATTCACATCACATGACCCCTTCTTTTATGCTTGATTTTTACATCAAGTTTCATCCTAAATGGAGTATGTTTGCTTGCCAAATTGATTTATTAGGTTAGCTTATGGCTTTCTCCCCCACTTCAAATGTCAATACTCTTATTGACACCTCAATGTGACATAACTTGTCTAATAGTCTTCAACTTGCTCTATTCAAGCTTCTCCTTTGCTCCGTGCTTTGTCTGTTTGAACTAATGTCACTTGAGAGACTTTGATAAATCGCATATTCTACCTGACATAGCTTTTAGGATAGTCAATAGTTTATTGCTCATTAAATCTCTTATTGACTTCCTCTTGGCTTTGCCTCCTTAAATTCACACCATTGAGCATTTGCTTCCCTTGAAAACTTTGGGTAGTTGTCTATACAATTTTGGTGTCTTATGCTTTGCTGTCATATATCTTCTATAATTTTGCACAATTTCTTTAAAGTTATAATTTTTGTGTAGGTAGTAGATGAAGAAAGTGATTGTAACTCCCTAATATTGGAAGCATGACCCTCTTTTTCTATCAATCATTACCCTTCTCCACCTCATGGCGGTCCAAATAATTTAAATTAGGATTATAAACTATGATGTTGAACAATTTATTATTAAATTGATTTGAATTATTATGATTGTTTAAACTTGTATATGACTCTTTTTCGTTTAATTATAATTTTTTTTCATTTGTTTTGCATGATTGATGTTGAATATGATTGTTTGAAAATTTTTAAATTGTTAATAAATATACATATTTATAGGTCAGATATTAAAAAAAACAAAAAAGTACTTTAAAGCGATTTAAAAATGCCACAAATAAAATAAAAAAATAAATAATGTAATTGGAAGCGATTACAAAGTGCTACTAAATGCAAATTAAAAAAAATGCATTTAGGGAGGATTCAAAACTGTTAATTTTGTAACTTTAGTATTGCCATAAACTGCCGTTAAAATACTTGACTATGCGACATTTATGGAAGCAGCCAAGAAATGTGAAGGTGGCAATCTAAACCATCACTAAATACATTGAAAACCACCGCTAATTACATGAGTTTTTAGCCTTGGAAGCCTAGTCCAAACAGATCCTCCCAATAATTCCTTTTTTAAGTGCATAAAGTTATACATTACTCTAGCCTGAGTTTCATTTTGCTTATGCACATGCAATTGTGAAGTGCATGGTTATTGCCACAAAAATTTTCTCGTGACTATGTAATACTAGCCTACTATGCCTCACTCATTGTGGCAACTCTACCACAAGACTATGTAGCTCTAGCTCACTACATGAGGTATCATTATCACTTGTTATACGAATATGATGTGTTAACTTCTCTACCATCTCGTCTTGAATCTTATGCATAAGTGTTGTAGCTCCTTTTATACACCCATGCAATTGTGCAAAACTTTGAACCTTCTTAGAACCTTTTTGTCTCCTCTAGATTTACTCTTTCAAGTAGGATCCATGCCCTTTAACACATTTTTGAACTCCTTTAATAAGATTTATCTGCTCAATACATCTCTTTTGATGTGCCATGCCTCAGGATGCGTCAATTATATGTTTTTATCACATATTCTAACATGACCATGGTTTTGCCTTTTAGGTCAATGATATATATGAAGGAGATGGCCGCAATTCTAGAGAGAGAAAACTCAAAAATTTTCATGGCAAATCCCAAATTTCAGCCCTTCCCAAGATCTAATTGGGTGAGGTTTGTT
>JANHAO010019998.1:0-13007 GCA_026873985.1 Saraca asoca
GCATCTAGTCCATCTTTCTCCGGCGAAGTACACCCTTCAACTTCTCCATGCTTCTGCAAGATCAAAATCAAGGACTTCGAATCACGTCCTCAATTCACCGCTGTCCCTTTAATCTCACAAAACAAGGACGCCTAAACTCTACAATTGTTGCTCATGCTTTTCCTCTTTGAAGTACTCCCCCCTCGATCACTACTAGAGGCGGTCACTCCCATGTGAGGACTCTTTTAACGACAAAACCATAGAGACACATCTAGGGAAACCCCGTAAGAGACACATCCAAGAGGAAACCCCGTAAGAGACATGTCCAGGGGAAACCCCGTAAGAGATACGTCCAGGGGAAACCCCGTAAGAGACTCCAAAGCGGACAATACCTCACGTGAGGCAGGTTCACCTCTATCATTTCGGCGTTAATTTTCTTTGCCGATGTATCATTCCGACCATTACATTTTTTTTAGCTGAAGTATTATTCCACCTGTCACAAATTTTATTGTCTGTCAATCAGCATACTTTTATCTTTCAGGCATTGATGATCATTCTGGTAGCCATCAGATCGATTTGCTTTCAGGGGGAGTTATTCACATATTGTGTTCGTTGACAAGCTATTCGTGCAGTTTGAAGTTCAAATTTTGTTTATAGTTATTATTATTATTATTATTTAGAGTTAAAATTTATGTAACAAGCTTAGCTTTGTAAGCTTCAACTTGAGGGGGAGTGTTACGAAATAAAGATAAAATAGATGACTAATAAGTCATTAGGATATTTAATTAGATTATAATACTAGAGATAAGTTTATAAGTTATTGAGTTTTATTAGAATTCTACCTCTTGTATAAACTCTATATAAATAGAGGAGTAGGGTTAAGCCTTTTATGTAATTCAGCCACCTTATTTCATTCAATAAGAATTTCTCCCTAATTCTCTGAAGCCTTTTTCTCTACTTCTTCTCCTTCCTAAAACCCTAATTATTTTCTCAACAAGTATGATTACCTTTATAGCAAAAAGGTCCCCAGTAGTTCTCTTTTTAGCCAAGAAAACCCGACCAAATGCCCCACGGCTGATAGGTTTTATAATTTCAAAGTCATCAATGGAGGTTCGGTCCTTTGAAGAATGGACAGGGCTTGTTCTCAAGCTACGAACTACATCTTCTTCCAATGGAGGGTCTTCATCCATTACAGTGCTTGCCATATCAACCTTTTCATCTTCCACCATCTCACAAAGCTGCAGATACTTCTCCCTAGAAAATGACAACTTATTCAGAAAATCATCAAAAGGGAGTAGAAAATAGGTAGGAAACTCATAGCAACTGAAAATTGCAACAACATACACTATGCAAAAGTTAAAGAGAAATCTGATGAGGGGTCCCAGAGAAAGAAGTTGGAAGATTTAAAAAAAAAAAAGTGGTTATATCATTAACATGATCGTTATTCTTTTAGAAAAAGTTTTCAAGCTCGTCTAACATCTTATTTCCAGTGCCTTCAATAAGAATTTACCCTGATTTTTGTTCATTCAGCATCCATCCATATTTTGATGTAAAGAGTTTGCTTAGAATGTTTCCTTGTTACAGAAGTGTTACAACATACATGGTGGCAAAGTACTAACCGTATCAGCTTCTCAATCCGTGCTCCAAATGTTGCCACAGTAAGTGCTTCGAATTTCCGTCGGTCTACAACATCCCGCAAGTCACCAAGACAAGATAATAAATATGACGATGAGTGATCATCATCCAGCAGGGTATTCGCTACACAACGTGCTATGTCAGCAAGTTCATTCATCTACAATATCCATAAAAACAATTTGACACTATCAATAGTTGAGGTGACAAAGCACAACAGAATTTCAAAAAATTAAAATAAGGTACAAGAGACCATTTCAGATGGTAATGAACACTATCTTGACTGGAAAAAGTTAGATGAAGTAACACTGCTTGACTCAAGGATACTTATGATTACAGGATCATGTATTACCGAGCAAAATAAAAGAAAATGCAGTTGATAAAAGCACTCACTTGAATACTAAATTCTGTCTGAAATTTGGTAAAAAAAAAAAAAGGTCAGAAAAAGGGCATGCCTGTGGAAGGTCATCATGTTCAGAAAAGGCTCCTTTCCCTGCCAAGACAAAGTCAATCTGACTTGTCCTCGGTGTCAATAAAGGAGACCTAGGAGTCATGCTCCCCGCAGATGATGTTGTCATGCCTTGGTCAGACTTCGGACCAAAACGAGTTTTACACATCAGAGGGAAACCCTTTAGGTCATCCATAAAGGCAGAGTTATCGGCTTCAGGGAAACAGTCTAGCATATCCTCTGAGCCTCTGCGAGACCAATCACTGAGTTTTGGAGAGAGAACATCAGATTCTTCAGTCATACTTGAATTTGAAACTTTTCCAACATCAGGACTGTTAGCTACATTTTGCACATCTTTCTGCATAAATAATTCGGTCATCTTTTCTAGAGTTTCAGAAATCCTGACAAGACGCTCATTGACATTCAGACCCTTCTGATCACATCTATCAGCAATTGCACAAACTATTGAATGATCTTCGACATGGGAGGTAGGAACTTCCTCCTCACATATACGACAAATTATTGAAGTGTCATCACTAATATTCTGTTGATCTCCCCAGTAACCCCATGAAACTTTGTGTTGGTGCTTGGAAGCATCCTCTTTGGTAACCAGGAGCTCAGCTGGCTTAGCAGCACTAAGATCCACATCCACTGCTGATCTGCTATTAGTTGATATCTTTGAAGGCTCAACCCTCCCATAATTCTGGTCCTTCAAGTGAGAAGCTTCTTTTGGGCTTTTTCCTGGTGGAGATGGGAACTTCTTCCAAGAAGCCATCCGATCCCTGCCTGAAGGAGACTCAAGGCATTTTGCAGTGTCATCAGCAGGAACCAAAAGATTTTTGGGCTGCACAGCATCATCTTTCTTCCAATGCAAGCTATGCTGTTCCTGACTATATGATTTTCTGGCTGAAGCCTTTGGGGCCTTCACAGCACTAGAACTTTTGGCATCTCTTCCCAGACCCGGAGGAATCCGTTTATCAGCAGAATGCAAGACTTTAGATTGACCGAGATTTAAAACATGTTCATCACCATCCAAAAAACTTTCCTTGTGGAATTGCAACAATCTAGTACATCTTGTGAGAATGAAAAGCATTCGGGTGTGAAGTTGCTTCAGCATCCCTCGAGGAAGTTCTTGACGCTTATCATCTAACTCTTGAACTATCCCTTCACACTGAAGCCAAAAATCCCCTGGAGATGTCATAGCACAGCTCCTAGCCAAAACTAGCAAGTCCTCAATAGTCTCTTGCCACTCAGGATGAGCATCTGCATTTTTCTCAAGAATTCCAACCAAGTCTGCCGCGAAAATAGCCAGATCAGAGTTCACTTCTTCCTTTGCTTTATCAAATTTTGTGCGAATAACAACCAAGATCTCCTGCATAATACAGCAAGGAAATTACATATAAATACTTGGAAATCCTCATTCTACTAGAACACAAGGTGAAAGGGACACCAAACTACCTTCAAGTTACTCAAACCACGAGGCTTCCAAAATGGAAAAGGTCGGACACCTTTTGAATTCAATTCATGGGAAAAACTCTTAATGTCTGCAGGAAATCTCTTTCGGGGTGCACTTGTAACTCGTAATATAGCTTGAAACCGTGGTGATTCAGACTCCTTTGGGTTTTCATAATCATATGCTGTCTGGAAAGAAACTATTCAATTTCAGCCACAACATACAAGAAAATAGAACACAGCAGCAAATTGAGGCAGAAAAAATTGAGCCTAAGCAATTAAAAAAGATACTACATATCCACAGTACCTCTGGAGTATGAACATCTGAACTTCTTAAGCCTCCTGACTGACCCCATGATGATTCATGTTTCCCTAGTTAAGGTGATACAAGAAAGCATAAGCAACAACAAGAAAAATGTAACATTATTGTAGTCTGTTAGTTACTTCCATAGTAATTTATGCCGCATGGTGCACTATAGTGATGAGGGCTACAGATGGCCATTGCTTATGTTGTGGCACGCACCATGGCTCACAGTATATTAAATAAATATATTTGAAAATAAATGAAAATAAAAAACAAGAAACAACAAATATGTGTGCCCGTGTAAACTCATTGTCATGCATAAAAGTTAAAAACATGTTAGATAACATGAGAATTATCTGAAATCCAAAATAATAAGCTTATACACAACATCAAACACTTGAATATATCAAAAATAAAGTATCAAGAGATCTAACTGTCAGCCCTTTTACTCTGACACCCTTTGGCTTTGTTGATGTTCATATTGCACACAGGGCGGGTGCATGCCATGTGCCATTGTGTGCCAAATGGACTAGTCAGGCTAAAATTAGAATGGGGATGGGAAAGTCAACGTCATATCATCTATTGACATATATTCATATACATTAGGCCTCCTTTCAACGTACTTTAAAAGCTTAAGTTCCAATTAGAATATTTTTTAAACAGCATTGAGTAGGATCCTACCAGAATATCACTGGGTCAATCATATTTTTATTTATCTGCTTGTCAAGTCCAGCTGAGCATTTACTCCTTAGTAGCAAAGTGCTGCATTTTTGTTGACGAATTCAGGTTTTGCAGATAATTAAACATTTCTGGTTAATCCTCAAATTAACATAGAATAGTGCCTTCGTCTTAATTTGCCAATTTCATTTTCCAAAATATGTAAGCATAAGAAAAGAGCTTCTCTATAACCTCTGCTAGTAATGCGTGAAGCCCCTGTCTATCAGTCTCTATCAGTATACGAGCAATCTCTTCACAATATATTGATGAAATAAAGACCGCATCAATGCTAAGATGCTAACTTTAGCTATTTAAACACCATTTTTTTTCAATTCCCTCTCAATACACCTTGAGTGCAGAAGAAAAATTCACAATTCCAAAGGAGCAAGAATTAAAAAAAGTAAAGTACAACTAATAGCCACAATAGCCAAGTCAAATTGCAGACCTGCTTCAGAAGATGATTCCCCGTTTTGCAGCCGCGACCGTGCCAATACGTTTGGACTCTGGTCCCTGGATGGTGCAGTCCCAATAGATATACTATCCAAATTGCTGCCATTGTCAACCCAAGCTTCAGAACCAAAGGTCTCTTGAAAACCAGCTCTGCTCTTATTCACCAACTCCTTATTCTTCGCTCCACTTACCAACCCTGAACCTGCTTCACCATTGGGCCTTGAGAAGTTACTTGCACCAGGCGTCAAGCCTTTATCACTCCTAAAACCAAAAAAGCTCTCTTGTGGCAACGGCCCTGATCTCGTTTTAATCCTATTCAATCCAAGAGACGATGCCAAAATTGGCGAAACCGATGATGACAACGGCGAGTCCTTCCCTTCCACCGCCGCCGCCGCCGCCTTCTTTGACTTCGACCCAGAACTCGGTAGCATAACCAAAACCGATTCCGGCCCTGAATTTTTTGTCTTAGAAGATGTCAAACGGGTTTCCGTTTGAGTTTGACTTTCTTTGCCTCTGGCATCCTTCTCCTTAGTTGCGTCCTTTACCTGAGTTTGGTGGCACGCGGCGGCACCGAAACCGCTGCCACTACTACTGCTAGTGGTGTTAGCGATCGGGGCCTCTTTGGAATTTGGTTTTGCCGCCTTCTTATCCAATCCGCCTGGGGAATTCGACCCAAATGATCGCGGGCTATTATTGGATGACCCACCGGGGCTAGAAGGGTCGGATTTTTTAGAAGAGAAGAACCTCCCCTTAAAGACCATGTTGCGATGGAGAAGCGAACTGAAGATGAAGTAGAAGCTGGGGAAGTGGGTGGGTGCAGCCCTAGCATAGATGCTGGGCTGCAGAGAGCGACATTGCAGAGGGAAGTGTGTTGATTATTTTTGTTACGACAAAGACAGTGTGAACAAACAAGGCAAGGTGGCTTCAGAGAGAGAAGCGAAGGGTGGTTGTCTTCAAACTTCAAAGTTTGGATTGTGGACTTTTCTAATTTTTTCGTTTTTCTGTTAGATAAATTATGTCTGAGTGGCCGAATGGAATTCAACTTTGAAGTTACGAGTCGCAGGGAAGATTGTGTGAGCTTGAAAGCTACTGCTGGGCATCGAACACATTAACGTAATAAAGAAAAATTTTTATATTTTAGCTTTCTAATTTTCTTAAGATTTTTTTTATAATTGTTTTTTTATATTTGTATAAAATCTAATTATAAATTAAAATTCATGATCAAGTGAGCTACAATGGTGCATGGCTCAACCCAAAAAGGCATGACTTGACACAATTTCTGTATATGTTAAATTCAAACTTAACAGAAAGTTAGTAAGATACATAATTTGTATCATATTATCTCGTATTTTGTTATTGTCGGAACCAAAGAAACATTAATTGCTATATCTCACATGAAAAATACTTAATGTTTAAAAGATGTAATTTAACAACTAAAATTACATATATAAAATGAAAAAAAATATCTTTTCTATTAATTCTATTAAAAAAATAGATCTACATGTATCAAATATGTTTATCATATGTATCAAATATGTATAAAGAAAATTTAAAATTTTTTCAAATCTAAATCATCTTATTTGAATATTAATACATAAAACAAGTTATAATTTAAAAAAGCAAAAAACAATAATTTAAATTATATCTCATTAAGGGTTGATATTGATATTCTCGATCTTTAAGGCGCATAACATTAGGGCTACAAAACTTTTGTTTCAATTTGTCTTTTCTCTTCTTTAAATATGAAAGTTTTGAGAACAAGAGCAAGGAAGTAACGTGAATAATGCATAAGCCAAGCTCCCCCTTACTTATATTACCCAACAATAGTAGATGGATTGCACAACTAATGCAGTCCATTAGGTCCAAGAATTTTATATTCCTTAATTTAATACTCTCTCATTTATGTCCAACAAGCTTAAATATTTTTCTAAAAATCCATACTCATAAATTTTTTTTTATAATCATCCTCTAATTATTTAATTAATCTAAAACAATTTATGATTGAGGAACCATTTCTTTATTTTAAATTTCTTCCATTATTAATATAAATGTTATTCAATATTTAAATATCAGCAATAAATATTTATCACTATTTAATAATTTTAATCTCTATTAGAATTATTAAATATTTAATTAATTAACACTTTTAATTATGTTAAAATACTTAATAATCATTTCATATATTCAAAATGTCTATCCAATTTAACTCTTAAATTCATAACGTTTTGTATTTTAATATTTCCTTTGATTTTGAAGAAAAAAGATTTTATTTTATATTATCCATTATGTTCCCATACATGTTGCTAATAAATTTGTTTATAAATTTCTACAAACTCATTTGAATTAAAACTCCTTTTAATTCAAATATAATTTCTCTAAATTGTTTACATAAATTCATAAATCAAATTTGACTTCTAACAAAACATTATAACCATCCAAATGGTAAAAATAGATTTGTAAAAATCACAATCTCATGTGACAATGTGTTAGTGTGTAATTCGATCATTTAATCACTTGATATTCAAAATATCAATCTTATAAACGTCTAATTTAAGGTGTATGTTAACTATGTATTATCTCATAATCAATCATATAGAAAACTCATTTTATGTATCATTAATTGATTATACACAAAAACACATTTTATATATTATTAATACATAAACCTATGATTTTGATCACAGCACTACGATTAGAACATATTTTAAATATCATTCATTGTTACTAAAAATGATAAATTTCATCTTCATCAATCACTACTTTCATATATTTTATGGTGTATCTAAAATTGTTCGTACATACTCTTTAAGAATGCAAGCCTAAAATTAAATTAAAATGCACAACTTTATACACAAGATACTATGTTGATATCGATTCTAAGAGTTATTTACCACATTTCACATGAGAAATCCATTGACACATGATAACATTTGATATGATTTCTCATGACAAGTCAATCTAGTCATATTTTGTATAGCATATACCCATATGTTTTTGTATAAATATCTCTATATCAAATAGAACATGAGATCACTACAATTTTTCAAAAAATGCGCTATAACATATACTGTTTTATTTATAAATAATTGATATCTTATTTTTCTAATTATTCAACAACCAAGAATATTTAGAAAATATAATTAAATATACAAATTATCTCATAATCACAATTTTTATTATAATTTATTTGTACAGAATTATATTTTCAAGGATTTTATCTAAGATAGTATATAAATATCACATACACACACATAAAAGACTAAAATAATAAAGATATCAAAACATAATATTTTATTAAATATACTAAAATATGTAATATCTATACCATTATAATAATTATTTTTAGGACACCTTTATACTAACAATTTCCATGTTCAAATCCATTCGTCTTGATACATTTGCCCTGTTCCTCTTGATGTTTTACCATCTGTGTTGTGCTTTTTCAAGGTGGCAAAGATCACAAAGTGCTGGGTATATTTAGAATGAACTAATCCCATTCCATTTCTTACTGCTTGTTCTCAGAAGATGATGACCACTTCTTGATTACTTGAAAAAAATTTGCTTGCGTTGTGTTTCATCATATCATACAAGCTTATGAATATCCAGCCACTAAGGGCTGTTTGGAAATGTTTTCAGGTATTTTTATTTTATTATTTTTGAAAATAATTTTTTAAAAATTATTTTTAAAAACTATGTTTCTAGAACCAAAAAATAAAAAATTTGTTTGGATGTAAATTTTGAAAATATGTGTTTTTTTTATTTTTTAAGATGAAAAAAATATATTTAATATTATTTATAACTTTGTCATTAATAAAAATATATATTCTTTTTAATTTTTAAAAAAATCTGAAAACAGCTATATAAAAAAATAAGTGAAAACACCATTTTATTATTTTTTAAAAATTATTTTTTAGTTATACTTTTAAAAAACAGTTTTTAAAAACAGGTTGTCAAACAAATTTTTTTATTTTTACAGAACAAGAAAACAAGAAAACTATTTTTAAAAACAAAAAAATAGTTTCCCAAACAGGGCCTAAGCTCATCAAGCTCTCATAAAAATATTTTAATTTTGGTGCTTTATTCTTCAACAACTTTGGACCATCAATGTATAAGAGAACAATTATGGCGTGTTAAGGATTTGATCGTTAGATCATAACAAAAGTAGAAAAGAAATTCTAACAAGAAGTAAGAAGGGAAGAGGATTAGAGATGCTGAAAAATCATTGCTCACTTTGTTCGATCATTGAAAATGTCAGGGAGAACTCATCATGTTCAACATTTGGAGATGAAGAAACACTTAAAATTTACGTTTAAGTTTACATACTTAAAATTGTAAATTTGGGTATTTAGGATTTGTAAGAAGAAATACGGCGCGGGATGGAAACTTTCGCGCAAAAACAATGTTATCAAAGAATGAAAATAGAGTTAACTGAAGGAACTTATTACTAATTGTGTATATAGTGTGAGTTATTAATTTACATATTTTTAAATAGCAGAGATTTTTTATAAATGAGATATAACACATGAGGTTAGGTGTATTTTAGTCTTAATTTTAATAATTAATTAAATTAAATTTTACTTTTCTCTAATTATAATAAAGAAAAATTTGAACTTGTCTTGTGTAAAATTTTATAAAAATTTAATACAAAAATCATAAAACTTGTAATCTTTTATATAAAATTTTATATTTTTTATTATAAAAAAATTAAGTATGTATGACTGTTATGTGCAATAAATATATAAAAAATTACAATTCAATCATCTATATAAAGTTGCAACAAAAAATTTTTATTGTCTTTTAATTTCTAAAAAATGTAATTTTTAATAAAATGGTCATAATAATATATATCGATTTTTTTCGATGGTGAATCAGAACATAACCCTAAATTTATATCAAAAGATGTGATAAATTTGTCAGGCAAGTGTGTGTAATTGAGATATTTTGTATATTTCAATTGTAATCTACAACAATCCATAATTCATTTGACTTGCAATTCAAATCTATTGTTTATTGAAGTTGACAAATCTACATCTGAACAAGTCAGTTTGACAAATATAATCACTTAAATTAATTTTTGCTACTTAAATAGATGAAAATAAGAAATATTTATTCATTATTTTGACAACAATAAGCCACAGGTCAATATTTTTTTTATTATTCACTTTTATATTTTAATATTAATATAAATTAATCTGCCTAGAAGATTGTAACACAAATCACTTATTATATTATGGGATTAGAATTTGAGATTTAATAGCTAAATTCATAATTTTTTTAAAAAATTGGATTTTTTTTTTTGTAAAATCCATTTTTTAAAACATCTGAAGTAAAATAAAAATATAGAATAAGGCTATTAATAAAAGGTTTTTATTCAAACTGAATGAATTTTTTTGGTTGAAAATTTCAAAATGAAATTAAATCTTAGTCAAAATTCATCAACTTTGACTTGATTTTTGTTTTTAATTTGGTTAACAATTTAATCCGAATAAGTTGTAACAAAATTCACATACAAATAAAATAATTTGTATTTTTTAGATTAAATTAATTTACAGCTCCCTATATTATTTCCACTCTATTCCTAAATAATTATCTATAATTTAAAATTTTAGAATTAAATATTTTATAATTTTATTTTTAATTTTTAATTAAATATCGTTATTAAATCTTTATCCAATTATCGTTTAATTTGCAGGCATGAGATTTAAATTTCAAGCTGGTATCTATATGATTATTATTTTTTTCTTAGTTGGACTTAAAGTTTCGACAACGAGCATCCAACTGAAAACTTAGAAGTCTAATTGTCCTGCCAAAAGTTTTAAAACAATTCTTCAGATGTAAAAATTATCTAATCATCATAAAAAAAAATGTAAGAATTATCTTGTTGAAGGACATTATTAATAAATAACATGGTAGAAAAAAGAAGTTAAATAACATCCATTTCAATTAATAAAATTTCAAACAAAAAAAATAACTTGATGCAAAGAAATTAAATAATTTCCCATCTAAGTTAGAGTCCTTAAAAGTAGTAAACAAAACTTCTAAAAAAAGACAATGAATCCCTTTAAACTCTTCAATCAAAAGTAACATAGAAAATACCTCATGACAGACTATGAATTTATATTTTCTTAATTAATTAATTAATAATTAAAATTACTTATAATATTAAAAATATTAATTCTCATAATCAATTTCACGTTAACTTAAAACAAAATTCATTCAAATTTTAGATTTCTGAATTGGAAAATTAATATGTGATTCAATTAAAATATACATAGTTAATTGTATTAAATCACTATTAAAACTCTAAAAGTAAAAATTATATATTTTAAGTCAGCATTTAAATTTCTAAATAATCAACAAAAGAATTTGAAAGATCACGTACATGTAACTCACTATCATAATTGATTCACAATTAATATGAAGATGAACCAAATAATGTGCAAACTGAAATATATGTATTAACTTATTATAATCAATACACTTAATTACAATAGTTAATCATAATTCAAAATCTTAAAATTGGGAGATTTAGACTTTCTAATTTTGAATATAATATTCAATTAATTATCATAATTAATTTTAAAAAATCAATTTTTAAGTTTACATTTTCTTTAAAGTTTAGTTATAATTAAATATCTTATTTAAATAAATTGTCTTCCTCTCTAATCACATGCTCACAATAATTATATTCATTATAGAATCAATAAAATTAAATACAATATTAAATCCAAATTAAAAATGTTAAAATTGAAAATATAATAAATCATACATTAATTGAAAAAGAATATATCTAACAATCAACATGAATTGTAATATCAAATATCTCAATTGTTACAATTAATATAAAAAAAAGTAAAAATAGAATAAAATCAAAATTAAAGTCTAATTATTGAATAACTTGGTCTGGAACTTTCTTTAAACCTTACATTTTATAAATTGAAAATTTGAATCAAACAATTAGACATAAATAATTATTTCCTTTTTTATTAATTAGATGATTTCTTACAAAATAACTCATGAGTTTAATTTGTATCTATTATTACTAACATAAATTACGACTTTCCAATTTTGTTCATAATTATTGATAGCCTTTAATTTATTACATTATTATTTTTATTGTGAAGGTAATATTTTCCAATTTAATTTGTGTAATCCCTTAAAAATCACTTTAATCTTTTATTTTTATAATTGATGTTTGACTAAAGATTATCAATTCAAATGAATTTAAATATGAAATTCGCAATCTAATTTCTACATTTTATTTATGCTATTATATTCCTGATGCAATCTTAACACTTACTTATGTTTCATCTGTTATTCTTTTAATTTTTCGTCTCTAGGACCTAAAGATGACTCAAATTGAAGTTTGGGTTTTATAAATTTAATGATGACTATTTTCAAGTAGATCAAGATCATCTAAAAAAATAACAATCTAAAATTATGATATTTGTTCTCCTCCTCCTCCTCATTCTTTTCTATTTGATTCCAATAAAATTTTATTAATAGAAAACATAACAAAATTTTACTAAGAGAATATATATACATATATATATATAACTATATTTATGATTATTAAAGAATATAATCATATTGGTTATAAATATTCAATCCAAAGTAATGATGAATCTCATATATTGTATATAAAAATTAGAGGTGTCAAAACAATTTGGGTTTAACGAGTTAGCCTGAGACTGGTATAATTTTGCCTTGCTTAGGACTGAGACTGATACGGAAAACGATAACAATGGCCCAATCTGGTAAAGAACTAGTTCGAAATAACCCAACCCAATAAATGCCTGGGATTGATAAATGTTAACCTGTCGGGTAATTGGGTTAGCCTATTAACCTAGTTCTATTGGGTTATTGGATTAGCCTGATAGATTAACCCGTTAACCTGATAATATATAATAAATAATATATAATTAATTAATTAGTATGTATATGTATATTAAAATTATAAATTTAATATATTAAAATTTATATATTAATATAATATTAAATAATTTTTAATATTAAACTTAATAA
>JANHAO010019999.1:0-13003 GCA_026873985.1 Saraca asoca
TTCTATCAGATTGTCTAATCTCCCCTTTCAAGAAACAAAATGTTCAAATATACTTAACAGGTCCAAGCCATTTACATTAATTCATAAAGTAGACAATAAATGTTTCCAATTTGAATAACATAAGACAAAACAGTTAATACATAAATCATGTCGCAGTAAACCATCTCTCATACACATGCAAGGTGAAAATATATGTCTAGAATCACTTTGATATGAATAAATAAGATTCATTATTAAAGAGATTAGTTAGATTTCATATAATATAGAAATAAATTCATATTTACATATGAGATTTAGCAGTGAGGAGGATTGTCCACTCTCCTCAACACTCCTTGAAATAGTCTAATGGTCAATTAGCTGAAACTTCTAGGATTTGAATATTGGCAGCTCACTAGTTCAAGTGTAATATTTCAGCCTTCAATGTGCCAATGAGGAGCTCAACTGGAGCTAAAAAAATTTGTCAGTGGCGAAAAGATTTGGCTGGCCGAACCAGCTTCAAATGTAACCCAAAAATACAGATGTTCAATGAAGAAGGAAAGTGGAGAAAATATTGGACAGCACTAAACCCAGACTAGGCCGAAACTCCTTACTGGTAAACTTGAGTTTGCCATGGAAGGAAGGCTGTTAGCTGGACTGTTGTTCAGCCAAAGAGGGATGCTAGATGCTCAGCACCAGCTGGAAAGGAATTGGCCGCCGCTGAAGAGGAAGAGGAGACCAAAAAATCACTGGAAACCACGCTGAAGCTCACCAAAGATGGAGGATTAATAGAGAGAGAAGGAAGCTCATAGGAAAAGGAAAAATAGCTGATGTTTTTCTGGAGAATTAGAGAAGTTTTCAGACAAAGATAGGCTGAGAAAGAAAGTCGATGGTAGGAAAAAAATCTGGGTCAAAATTGAATATAAAAATGCAAATAGGGAAAATTACATTTTTACCCCAAAACTTGGTATTATTTCAAGTTTTGCCCCACCACAAACAAAGCTTTTCAATTCAATCCCTGATGACTTTTCACTTTAGTCCTTTTCCCCTTTTTTTTTATAATAATTATTAAGGCATTACATCTTAATAGGTTGCATGAAAGCATCTTGATCCATGCAAAAGTTTGGTGCCTAAGCACTTCTTGGATGTGGCTTCGGTATTGTCTGCACAAGAGTTTGGTGCCAAAGGCATTTCTTAGATGCGACCCGTAAAAGAGTTTGGTGCATGGCTAGCATTTCTTGGACGTGGGATTTTAGAGTTATCCATGCAAAAGTTTGGTGCTTGAGGCACTTTTTGGATGTGGCTCATTCAAGAGTTTAGTGCATGGCTAGCACTTCTTGGAAGTGAGGCTTTTAGAGTTATCCGTGCAAGAGTTTGGTGTTTGAGGCACTTCTTAGACGCAGCTCATGCAAGAGTTTGGTGTGTGGCTAGCACTTCTTAGATGCGAGGTTTTGTGTTTGCCCGCGTAAGAGTTTGGTACTCAAGGCACTTCTTGGACGTAGCTTACACAAGAGTTTAGTGCATGGCTATCACTTCTTGGATGTGAGGTTTCGTATTTACCCATGCAAGAGTTTGGTGCTCGAGGTACTTCTTGGACATGACTCATGCAAGAGTTTGGTGTATGGCTAGCACTTCTTGGGTGTGAGATTTTGGAGTTAGGAGTCATGACTCGCTGCTTGCAATTTACAATTCCATGAGCCATTTGGCATGTTTCTGCTTGCTCTATAGGTGACTCTTCAATTTTCCCACAACTAGGCTGTCATTTTTACTTCTACTTTTGGCACGCATGGGTGTTACTATTGTCTCCTAACTGCTGGCACTTACTGAACTTTTAGGTCATGGGTAGTTTATGGGTTCCTAAATCCAACAGTGACGTTACGTGCCTTATAAGCTGAAGGGGTTTCTCTCTTCCCCTTCACTTGCCATTTGAAGCTTAAAGCTCCCAAACTCTCTCTACTCGTTTCCTCCATTAATTGCTATAAACACTTTTCATCATCCACTACCGTTGGTGTTGTTTCAATTCCCTTGTGGTTGCTTAAGTCATGTTCATCAGAAAACACTTTCATGCACATTCTCGAACCCTTCGTTTCAGTCAACCATAGTGAGTCTTTCTTCATTTTTCTAATTCTGGATTTCTCTATTCTGTAATCTGTGAGGCATGTCTGTCATTATTTATGGAATAAGAGTACTGGTTGAGGTTGATTGTCTGTGTATTTTCTTTTCTGCTTGTTTGGTTCATTCAATTGATTCTGTTAGTGGACTCTAGATTTTCTGGTTACCATTTCAAGTCTAGTGTTTGCTACTCGAATTTTGTGATTCGATCATTGAGTTCTCCTTGTCCATTAGATTCTGAGTAATAAATGGGTGGCTCAGGATGTTCATGACCTACCGCATAAGAAGCTATTAGTCTTAACTTTTGGTAAGGTCTGCTTATAGAAACTTAACCAATCTTTTTCCTTTATGTAGATGGGCGTAAGTCATAGATGCCACCATCACCAAATTAGAAATGAAGATGACAAACCCAGCTCCCCAGCCCAAAACGTGGAGCTGACATGGCGTTTATGTGAAATGACCTCAAGGAGTGGCGAGGTCGCTAGGGATTTTACCACTCATCCTAGCCCCGTTGGGGTTCAAGAGATCACTATAGGTCAGTGACCTGGTCATCATGTATTTAGTCTACACATTACATTTGTCCATTTATGTGAGCTTCAGACCACAGTTCGAACATATCGGCTCTCCAAGGGATGCAGCCTCATGATACCTTCTTCGGATGACTATGCCCTCAATCCGCCTTAGGGTTTCATTGCTATTAGTTTCTTGCACCCCGTTGCGGGTCTTAGGTTTCTGATACACCCTTTTATTGTCAACTTTCTAAACAAAGTGAGACTTAGCCCAGCTCAGCTCACTCTAAATTCTGATACACCGCCATCGCCTGAGGTTCTTTGTTACTTATTTAGCCTGAGGTGCATGAGTATGTTGGATGGGCTCTATTACCTCACAGCTCAATCAATGGTGCATAAGAAGATTCTGTCGCAAGGGGATGCTAAAGGGAAGTCCAATGTAGGACATTATAAAACACATTAGTTTTATATCTTGTGCCCCTCCTCACACGATCTCTAAAATTTTAGATTTGTCCTTACCCCTGGTGAGCGAATTAAAGATGTGTGAGTTTAATGATTTGTTTACATCTGCTTCTAATTCTAACTTGTCTCATTTCATAGACGAGACCAGTCAAAAGCAAACTCTACGAGCTGAGGAGTTAGGAGTCTTGGACCGATTCGTTACCTTGAATGATCTTGAAAATGACTTCCATTTTGACGAGGACCTCATTTGCCTTCACAAGCTCACTCTGGCCAAAAACATTGAGCTTACCTACAAGATTGGAATTCGTCAAGTGATGGAGGTTAGTCCTGCTAACTTTAAGGATTACGAGAAGATAATGGAGCTCATTCTCAAGACATTACCCTCCAGCGACTAAGAGATCTCACTAGATCCTGATGCGACCATAGCCCCCACTGTTGAAAGTCAACCCTTGGTTCAGCGATAGCTCCTTCATGGGGGCCAATTCCTGTGTCTTAGCCTGAGGTGGCAATCACAACTAAGGTCTCCTGAGCCTTCTGCCAAAAGATGAAAGGTAGATAAAAGGAAGAAGAAGGTCACTCCTTGTAAGTGAGCTACACCAAATGCTAAGGTCGTGAAGCCATCAGCTAAACTTACCCCTAAGATGAGGGAGTACATTGAGGTTCTTGTTAATAACATTGATACAATTTTGGGAACTCGTGACCAAATTTAGGTGCTAGAGTCCAAGGAGTTCTCTCTTGGGAGATTGGTGGGTTGTGTAGCTCATCATGACTTGGTGCTAAATAAGGTCTTTTTATCCTGATCCTCTTATTTACTTCATAATCTAACTCCAGCTCTTCAAGCACATGATAAAGAGAAGGAGACCCTTGAGGGTAAGCTGGCTGCTGCCTCTATTGAGGTGCTAGATTTGAAGGAGAAGGTCAAGAATGTTAAGGCTACCTTATCTTGTGTAGAAATGAATCATGAGGCCACCATGGTGAATGTTGACCTAACAACCAATGATTTAGCCAAGGCGAGGATTGACTTGGACTTATTTGTCCATCAAGATGGGCTGAGGCTGCGAAACAGTAGGTTGGGTCTATAGAGCAGCGAGCCAAATGGTGGAGCAATGAGCTAAGGTCACTAAAAAGGAGTTAGAAACAATTAAGATGGATATCGCTCTTACAAAGGAGGAGGTCACTAAAGTCAAGGTAGAGACTACCTTATTAGTAAAGAAGCTAGAAACCAAGACTAGTGCCACCTTTTTTTACACTCTATGGGAGCAACACCTAGAATTGAATTTCTCCTTTTTTGGCCAGTAAGCTCTTGAGGCTGTCAAATGCTACAAGAGGAAGGCTACTAGAGCTAGCTCTTCCAAGAAGGGAGTGGACTCTAGCGCTGAAGTTTCTCCTGTTGGAGGCATTACCCAAAAGGAGGGAAACTTTTAGGTCACTAAAGCCGTTGGTGCTCCAATGGTGAATGTCCCTGACAGTCCTCTTCCTAGTCCTCAGCCTCAAGAGGGTCTGACTCCTAATACTCCAACTTCTTAGGCTATAAGCCTTGTAATTTTGTATTCCTTTTGAATTTTGTAATTTATTTATAAACTTTGTATGAATTTATCCCATTGATAGATCAAATGAATTCTTATTCATTTCTCTTCAATTTTTTGCTCAAACACACATGATTTAACAAATTTCAGTGTGAGGATGAAAATTTGGTAAACTACTTTAACAAACACCTTTTACATAATACATCACTTCTCATGCAGGACTTTATTGAGACTTTTATTCTATGTATATAAAAATTCAAAGAATTACATGAATGTTTACACTTACTAATTTTTACAAACATTCGGGAGCTTTATTGGTAATATTAGCGAAGATGCTTGGTGTTCCAGGCCCGGGGAAACTCTGTCCCTTCTATATCTACCAAATGATAAGCCCCATTGCCAATAACTCTCTTAATAAGGTATGGGCCTTCCAATTTAGCCCCAAGGTCCCCTCATTAGCTTTACGCACTCCCAAAAGGATAGGACACAGAACAAGATCATCATATTTATAGCTTCGAGCTCGTACTTTTTGATTATAGTACATCACGACTCACTATTGATAGGTTGTGATCTTGAGGTGGGCTTTCTCCCTTATCTCTTCTGCAAGATCCAGATTCACGGCGAGCAGTTAGTCATTATCTTCTGGATTGAATGTAATCCTTCGCTGAAATGCTACTTCAAGTTCTACAGGGATCATCGCTTCGCACCTGTATACCATCGAAAAGGGGGTTTCTCCTATGGTGCTACATACTGTAGTTCTATAAGCCCACAATACCTTCAGCAGTTCATCCACCCATACTCCCTTCTTGGCCTCCAACTTCACCTTCAAGATTCATTTGATAATCTTGTTGACAGCTTCAACTTAACCATTAGCCTGTAGATGATCTATGGTTGAGAAGCTTTTAATGATCTTAAGGTCATTGTAGAACTTGATAAACTACTCGTTATTAAATTGGGTCATGTTATCAGTTACAATCTGTTAAGGGACTCTAAACTTGCAAATAATATTGCCCCACACGAATCTTTCAATCTTCACAGATGAGATCTCAGTGAGCTCTTTTACCTCGCCTACTTAGTAAAGTAATCTACAACCACTACTGTGTGTTTGCAATTGCCACAGGCTATTGGGAGTGGTCCAATTAGGTCCATGCCCTAAATTGTGAAGGGCCATGGACTAACTATCTGCCACAGGTAGGCTGGTGGAGCTCATAGGATCTTTGCAAACCTTTGACATTTATCACACTTCCTAACGAGGTCGATAGCATCCTACTTAATCGTGGGCCAGTAGAACCCTTGTCGAAGAGTTTTTTGTGCCAAGGATAGCCCTTGATGTGGTTTCCACAATGTCCCATATGGATTTCCTCCAGCACAGTGTCACAGTCGCTACCATCAATGCATTTTAAAAGTGGGGTCATGAACCCTTTTTTATACATGTCTTCATAGATGCAATATTTGGCTGCTCAAGCTCGTAACCATCGCACCTCAAGCTTGTCCTCCAATAGTTTGTCATCTTGTAGATAATCTAAGATTGGATTTATCCAAAAGCCTAGTGCTTTGGCAATTGTCATTATAATATCATTCTGCTCAATGCTTAGGGATGAAAGGACTTCAATTGGGAGCACCCCCAAGAAGTCAACATCTTCAATTATGGCCAACCGAGCTAAAGCATCAACATGTGTATTTTGAGCTCACCATTTTAAGCTCATAGTATTTGGTTGACTTCATATTGTTGAAAAGAATTTAATGATTCTTGGACTTTTTAGAGATAATTGGTCATCTTCAACCCTTGGGTTTGGTATTCACCCCTTACGTGGTAGAGAACAAGTTGTGAATCATTGAAGATCCTTGGCCTTTTAGCTTACACCTCCTTGGCTAATGGCAACCTAACTAGTAGTGCTACGTACTCAACCTCGTTGTTGGTAGCCTAGAAACCAAACCTTAAAGCGCAGAGGATTTTATATCCATCTGGGCTAATGAGGAGCACTACTGTACTGACCTTTTGATTGCTCGATGACCCGTCCATGTACAGTTCCCACCAAAGGGCTTCTGAAGTCTTTGCTTCTTCTTATATGGCCTCCATGAATTCTGTAATGAAGTCAGCCAAAGCCTGCCCTTTGATCATCAGTCTGGGCTTGTATTCAATATCTAACTTGGTAAGCTTAATTGCCCATTTGAGTAACCAACCTGAAGTATCTAACTTTTGTAAGACTTGCCTAAGTTGAAACTGGGTGAGAACCTTTATGCTGTGGGCTTGAAAGTAGGGTCGTAGCTTCCTCGATGCAATAACTGGGTAGTAGGCGAGCTTTTCCATAGGCGAGTACCTCGTCTCGATGTCTAACTGTCTCTTGCTCACATAATAGATAGGGAGTTGAGCTCCTCCCTCTTCCCGCATTAGAGTCGTGCTAAGGACATGTTAGGACATTCCTAAGTACATGATCAACTTCTTGTCTTCTTTTAGCTTAGATAAGAGTGGAGCTCATCTGAGATACTGTTTAAGTTCTTGGAAGGTGACCTTGCATTTTTGCGTCCATTCAAACTTCTTCACCTTCTTCAGGATTCGAAGAAGGGGACGCATTTGTTCGTTGCCTTTGAGATGAATCTGCTGAGTGTCATAACTTGGCTATTCAAGCTTTGCACGTCTTTGGCTCTAGTGGGGGATCGCATGTCAAGGAAAGTTTTAATCTTTTTTGGATTTGCCTCGATCCCCCTATTATTCACCATGAAGCTGAGGAACTTTCCAAGGCAACTCTGAATGCACACTTAAGCAGGTTCAATTTCATCCGGTACCTCCTCAGGATCTGGAACATTTCGTCCAGATCACAAACATGGTTGGCAAGCTGCTTAGATTTCACCAACAAGTTGTCCATATACATGTCCATTATGCTCTCCGAACATCATGTTCACTAACCGCTAGTAAGTCACTCCCACATTTTTAAGCCCGAAGGGCATTACCTTATAGCAATATAGCCCTCGATTATTGATAAACGAGGTGTGCTCTTCATCTTGCATGGCCATTGAGATATGATTATATCCTAAATACGTGTCCATGAAGTTGAAACATTTATGTCTCATTGTTGCGTTTACAAGTTGGTCATTCCTCAGCAAAAGGAAGCTATCTTCTAGGCATGCCTTATTCAGGTCAGTGAAGTCTATACACATCCTTTACTTTCCATTTTTCTTTTTCATGAGGATAGGGTTGGCAACCTAAGTGGGGTAGTAGGCTTCTCAAATAAACTTGTTCGCTAATAGCTTATCCACCTTTTCCTTCAACACGGTATAGCATTTAGCAGTCACTGGCCTTCTCTTCTAATAAACTAGCTTGTGCCGAGGGTCAATATTGAGCCTATGCAACATAACCTCGAGGTCAATGCCTACCATATCTTCATAGTTTCAGGCAAAAACATCCAAATTGGCCTTAAGAAACTCAACTAACTGTGTTTTTATGTTAAGTGGAAAGCTTTTCCCTAACTTGAGGCATCTTTTTATATCCGCCTCACTGACCTTCATTTCTTTGAGCTCTTCAATAGGACCAATGGCTCATTCAATGTCTATCTTGCAAGGGTTGAGGTTATAGCTAACCCCTTTGGTGCTCATAGCTCGGGGTTTTCCTTCAAATACCATATATACCTTTTTCCTTTAGGCCCCGAGCTTGACTGCATCCTTGTAGTAGCGTCGAGCTATTTGTTGCTCTCCTCGCACACATCAACTCTATTTAGGATCAAGAATTTAATGGTAAGCATCTTAATAGATGTGATCATGTCAAAGTCATTCATAACAGGTCACCCCAGCACTGCATTATAGGTCGAGGGGCAATCTATAATCAAGAAGTCCACTATAACAGTTGCTTAGTGGTCCAGGTCTCCTAGAGTAAGCAGAAGTCTAATCTGACCCACTGGCACTACTTTATCTCCTCTGAAGCTATAAAGGGGCTCAAGGGAAAGATTTAACTGGCTCGTGCTCACACTTATCTAATCGAAACCTGCTTTATACATTATGTTGATGGAGCTACCAGTATCACTCATTATCCTTTTCACATCAACATTACCAATCTTTGTGCAGATGATTATCTCATCATTGTGAGGGGCATGGATCCCTCGTGCATCTTCTTCCATAAATGTAATGCTTTCCCAAGTTACTTTAGCTTTCTTGATGAGTCTTTTACATTCCACATGACTCGCAAGCAAGACGTGACCTGTTACCCACACATAGCGCTTACGTGACTTGTTTGAGGTGCTAGTGATGTGAGGTCCACCATGTATAGTTAATATGGTCCTTACTAAAAGTGTTTCCTCATGCTTCGTGGTCTGCTAGTGTTAACGTTGTGCTTACTGCTAAGGATGCATGCTAAGGGTCTTACCGTGTAATCCTTCAAATGACCTTTTTTGATGAGGTCCTCGATGGCATCTTTTAGTGTCCAGCAGTCTGAGGTGTTGTGCCCGACTTCATTGTGGTAGGCATAAAACTTACTTTGATCTCTTTGCCTGAAGGGAGCTTTTATGGGTCTAGGTCTCTTAAAGTTTTTGTTGTCCCTCTTAATCGTAAAGATTCTATCGAAAGTGTTTGATAAGATAGTGTAACTATCGTAGTGGCCTTGATGTTGTGGCTAGCCATTTTCATGGCCTGACCTCCAAAGTCATCCTTCTGGCCCTCTCTGCTATTCCTACCTCTAGCTCTCTTCTTGCTTCAGTTGGAGCCACTTGTATCCTCCTTTCGGTTGGGTTTCTTTATGCCAAAGATATCTTCTTATCAAATCTCTTTGGCAACATGTTCGTAAAACTCACCCAAACTTTTCATCGGAGACTTACATATGTCCTCATATAGCTTCCATCCTTGTGAAGTCTAGCTGAGATAGCTGTGAGAACACTCTCATCTAACAAGTTTTCCATGTTACTGACCTTGCGTCAGAATCGGGCAATATAGTCTTTAAGTGATTCATCTTTCCATTAAAAGACTATTGCTAGGCGGCAAGATAGGGAAAGTTATTTTTTTAGTGCCCTATACTGGTTATGGAATCTCACTTGTTACTTCTCCTAGCTATGAATGCTATGAATTGGGAGACTTCTGAACCAGTTTCACAATATTTCTTTGAGGGTAGCAGGAAAGACATGACACTTCACCAATAAGCTGGAGGTTTGGAGGTCCATCTGGACATTGAACGCGTCCAAATGGCTATATGGGTCACTGTCCTCATTATATAGTGGGATATTTGGGACCTTGAACCTATGAGGAAAGGGTTCTGTTTCAATTTCTTTGGTGAATGATATCTTCTCCTCATAAGAATTTTGGCTACTTTGGGCCACAGGTCTTTTTTCTAGCTACTTTATCCTCTGAAGCAGCTCCTCAATCACAGGGTCCTGAGTTTCAGATCGATAACTAGTGGTTCATCGGCTCCTATCATCTCGTTGATTGTGAAAATGGCAATCTAAAGTCTTGCACCTTCGGTTATGTCCATGGCCAGGTGAGTGGCGGTTCGACCTGTGCCTGTGGTCGGTCTCATTGTAGCTTTCCCCTTGTTGCGAGTTCTCGCACTACTGATCATTTCTTTTATCTTCATGAATTCTATGAACCTTTGACCTTAGCCATGAATTAGATGAGTGAATGGAGTTGGCCCACTGACATTTGACTCTAGTAGGTTCTTCATGTTGAGGTCCTGGTTGCTGGGGTCCTCCTTCCAACATAGTGACTCCAATTTTCCTTTACACGCCCTGAGTTTATGCCTGGGCCAATGCTTTAACCATGTCTGCTAATTCCCTCATAGTATTCTCAAGAGCTTATTAGCGTTGGTACCAAGTTTGGGCTCTGTTTACTTCAAGAATGTTAGGTTGGTGTGGATTGGGAGGTGCCATGCGAACTGCAGCACCTGTTGAGGGGCAGCAAAGTCTCATTGAGGCTGTGACTGACCCTCAAGCTGGCCAATGGTGGCTTATGTGCTTCTAGTGGCTTTTCCTCTTACCATTGTAGCTAAAGCAGTTTGTCAAAGATGAAGAGAATGAAGTGGAGGCCCTCCTTCTAGTGCCAAATGTTAACGGCAAAATCTGATCAATAGGTATGAGTCCATTGTCACCCTAAGCTACAACCTAAAGGCATTTAATGAGAAAGAAAGAAGAAAAAGAGGAGGAAGGACAGCAAACACTAGAAGCTTTATCATGGTTTGGCTAAAACTAGATTAGCCCCTATGTCTACGGTGGATTATTTTAACTTTATATGATGGTTTTTTCCGTGTGACTCAACGGAGATATAGTGCTATGTTGCTATTCCAGCAGAGTATTTGCATGCAATTTTTTCACTATATTTTACAGTGGTCTTCCCCTATTTATAGAAGAGAGGAGAGTTATAAGTGTAATTTAGCAAGTAATAAAATGATTATTTTCGCCGCATTAGGCAATAAATGCTTGGCGTCTTATAATAAATGCTGAGCAAATCATTATCGAACTGTTGGGGGCTGATGTGTCAGTTTTGGAAGCTGAGCTGTTGATTGGGAATGTGTGCCCTCAACTAATTACTAGGCTTATGTACCTGTGCTTAGCTCACTATCCTAGCAACCTGGACCTGCATTAGGTAACTTGTTAGCCATAGGGACTAATCTCGTCACTGGACCCATTTGGAATGTATCTGTAGAAGGATGGTTTGGGTGCTCTGTTCTGCTCAGTGAGCTGGTGCCCTTCCTAACGAGCTGGATTCTCGCTTCAACCTTAACCTGCGCTCTAAGTTTGTGGTTAGTGAGTTGAAACCTCATTAAGCGACCTTAATCATCAAGTGATTTGGACCCCTTTTTAGCTGGGCTCGGCTCTTTAGCAAGCCTTGGCCGGTCTGTTTTGCATAATTCAGAACACTATGTTTGCCTACCAAATTGGTTTACAAAGCCAACTTGTAATAATATGATGCAAAAACATCTACAATTTAACTGTTCGCATCATCTAACCTACTAATTTCTTTTCCAATTATTGATAACATAAAGTTACATTAAATTTCTATGTGCTAATTATTATTTATAGTTTTTAATTTGATATAGTTGTTAATGTAGATCCGACTTGTGACAATATAAAGCAAAAACATCTTCAATTTAACAACAAGCATCATGTGACACTAATTTTTTTTCCTAATTATTGATAATATAAACTTACATTAGATCTCTGTGTGTTAATTATTATTTTTATTCTTTAATTTAACAGAAATTATTAATGTAAATCTAATTTGTTTCATTTTATATATGAGAGACCAAAATAAAATAGATTTAAGGAAAATCAAATGAGAGTAATTTATATATTAAGAGATCAAAATTATAATTAAACAAAAAATATTGAATAGCCAATGGAGGACGGCTGAAATAAGCAATCCTTATATTTTTTACTAATAAATTTGTGAGCTTGAATTTCTTTAATAACTTTGGACAAAGAACCTTTAGAACAAATCTCATTCTATATATTATATTTATTATATATTAAAAGAAGGGTATGAATGCTTCTTTAATTGGCAAGTGTACTTTATAATATACAAATTAGATAATACCAATACAAGATACTGTGAAAACATTTTTAACTATTAAAATAACAAATATAGTTAAAGTGATTTTTCTAATAAATAGACTCGATTAATATAAAGTAGATGTTGTGGTAGAGGCTCAAGCTTAGTAATAGTGGTAGTGGTAGAGGTTGAGAAACTTAGGGTTTTATCCTAGATGACTGTTAGCAGCTGTGGTAGAAGCCGAAGCTCATTAGTAGTGGCAGTGGTAGAGGCCAACCCTCAGTAGTAATTACTTTGGTGGAAGCTTTCCTTCTTAGGGTTCCATTTTCTAATAACCTAGAGAGAACACCTGCACAGTTTGTGCCAACTATGTTGTAGAAGCCATGATAGGAGTAGTGTTGAAGCCCGGGGAGAGGCGTGTGTTAGGCTGACCAGTGGTAATTTTTACCATAGTGTTAGTGTCATCATCTCTGTATCAGAAAAAGCCCGATGTCATTAAGCCGAAACCATTATAGTTATTATTGAGTTAGTAAACCAAAACCATAATAACTATTAATGAGTGAGTAAGCATCTCATAGCAGTCACTTCTAGGAGGGAAACCTTAAGCAAAGTAAACCAAAACCATAGTAATTATTACTGAGTTAGTAGGCTAAAACCCTAATAACTAGTGATAACTTAAAAGTAATTAAAGATAAATCTAGGGTAACAATGGCTCACTTAATTAGGAACCTATCTTCTAATCATAAGGAACTTATACCTTTTTGGTTTAAAGATTAGCTCAAGAAACCTAAATTCTGAAAACATAATGCTCAGTCAATATATAGATGAAAAACTAGCAAAACTTCAACATATAAATATACCAGAGTCTCAAAATAAAATGAATTCTCAAAAGATAGATAAACCTTTAGAAAACCTTCAAAAACTAGACACCTTTGAAATTCAAAATAAAGTAAT
>JANHAO010020000.1:0-13024 GCA_026873985.1 Saraca asoca
ATTGATTGAATGAGTTAACTTCTCACCATGGGCTTCATCTTATTTATGCATGTCATATGCATTCTAAGATGAATATTCATCCTTTGATATCTAATCCACAGAATGTTTAGTTGTGCCTGCCATAGCACTCAATCAAATTGGTCCAGGGCACCCATCTACACTAATAATCAGAACTAAATTTTTTTATTGTTTTCTCTGCTTTTTGGTTTTTACTTTCATGTTATGCAATAGTAAGTGTTTAATCAACTTTGTCATTAATTGAGCCCGTGGAAAGCACTTGTTATTTGGACTATTTAAAACATAAACTTGCAAATGTCTCATTATCATTTAATTTATGAAAATGAGTCATCTCTTCTTTTTGTACTTTTGTTATGTAATGTAAAAGGGTTTAAACTTGATGCACTATTAGTATAAGAACCTATACACTATCAATAAAAAGAATGGGATTTGGCTCCTATAAATCTGAAAGGGAGATGTTATGTCATTAAAAAAATAAGAGTAACTAAGAGTTTTATCAATAGTAATAGGGTTTTAACAATTTTCTATTGATATGACAATACATGAGTTAGTGATAGTATAAAATTGATTTATACTAGCAATAGATCAAAATTAAATGCCAGTTAAAAAAAATAGAAAGAACAAGTTTTACCTTGTATTGTTCAATTTATAATGATAATTATAGAAAAAGAAGAAAAACCTTAAATTCCAATGATGTTATAGAGATGTCAAAACTCATAAATGAATTGATGATCCTTGTTCTATAAGGTTAATGAATGACCTAATCCATTTATCCAAAAAAACTCCAACGAATTGATGTAGATGAATGGAAATAAGGATGCTATTATGGGCATTGTATGGACTGAGTGGAATGAGCCAACGAAGGCCCAATAGACCAGATCAAGACAAAAGTGTGGTCCAATCTAGAACAAGGTTGATGAAGCTAGATAGTAGATCACAGGTCAAGAGCTCGAGGCCTCCAGCATACCAAGACCACAACTAGCTCCCCTCGGCACAATTGAGAATAGTTAATGTCTGATAGACAATCTGAACACACTTCCAACTTGCAAATCAGTCTCCAAAATCTAATAATGATTTTCCCTGCATTTATTACCTAACACCTAGCATTTATTGCCTAATGCAGATGTAATCATAGTTTTATAATGATAAATTATGACTTATAACCTTCCTCACTCCTATAAATAGGAGGGGAGTCCATTGTAACAGATATAGAAAAAACATGTAGAAACTCTGCTGAAATAGAGATAGAGCCACAAATATTGTAACTCTATAAGACTAAACAGAGAGACAATCTCTAAGCTAATATAGGGCCCATATTGGCTTAAGCCAAACCATAATAAAACCTTGTGTGTTCATTTTACTCTTCTTCTTCTTGCTCTCGCTATCTTTCCATATTTTCACGTCTCATATAGTAGTTTAGGTCCTAGAACCCTTGGTTGACCGATTATCGAAATCGACCATCAATATTTTGGCACACTCGGTACGACTAGACTGCTATTCCATTGTTTCATCAACCAACCATGATGGCAAGAGAGAGAACACCCATGAGCTCTGATGCCACTGTAAACCAGCTAAAGGGCCGTCAAGAGCAACCATGGAATATGCTAGAAGAAGGAAGTCCAATCCTAGTGAGTGCTTCTTCTATTCCCCCAGGAACTGACAGTGTGTAGGCATTGCACCAACGGTAGAAGGTGTTCAAAAACAAAATAAGAAAACTTGTTGATGTTGTTATAGTGCTAACTCAAGTGCACACCCATGGAGTCCAAAGATAGGTGGACACTATAGTGGTAAGAAAAGTAGACCAGGGGCTACAATAAGAGGTGCTAGTTCAAAAAGAGAAGCCGACAGGAGAAGGACCTCCATGTGCAAATTCAATTCACTCATTTAGCTCGTGACTTGAGTCACAAGATGGTCGAGATTACGATCATAATAAAAGTAGGCAACCTAAAAGCTCACATCACATTAAGGGCTCAAATGCAGTCCACGATGGCACTAGAGGTCATCGGTCTGAAATGCAAAATTCAGTAGTGGAAGAGTTACTATAGAGGGTCCAACGATTGGAGAAATTCCCCTTAGCTCAGGATCAGTTAGGTTGTGACGAGGATGTCAAATATCAACGTCCTCGTCAGGTTGCTACAAGGAGAGGACCCTGTTCTCTAAGGAAATTGAGACAGAACCCCTTCCTCACCGGTTCAAAGTCCCTACTATCCTATCATATGATAGGAAGAGTGATCCTTATGACCATTTGGATGCCTTTAACATTTAGATGGACTTCCAGATGACCAACCCCCTAGTCAAATATCACATTTTTCTAGCTACTCTTGGAGATGTGCCAGGGTATAGTTTAAGAACCTTCCAACTCGTAGCAATAGAAGTTGGGAGGATTGCCAAAAGAAGCTCATTGACCAATATAGAGCTTTAAGGAGACAGCTCACACCATCTTATCACCTCGCTACAATTTTTTAGCAGAGAGATGAGTCGTTGAAAGATTATATTACTAGGTTCCGCAACAAGGTGAATAACGTAGACAACCCCTTAGATGATAGCATTCTAACAGCAATCTTAGCAAGTCTTCATAAAGATAGAAAAGTATATGAGAGTATTTACAAATCTTCGATAAAAGACCTAGGAGAGTTTTACGAGCAAGCCACAAAAGAGGTCAGATGGGAAGAGACCTTCGGCTTGAAGAAACTTGGATAGAAAAGCAAGGTGGGCAAATTTCCCTTCAATCAGAATAAGAAAGGGAGTAGCTGCAGAAAGGGCAAAATGGGTCAGAATGTCAACATCAGAGTCCAATCAGCTAAGAAAGCGATGAGGGAGCACCCTAAACCTCAAGGTCACTATGATAATTATAGCATCCTATCTAACACCCCAGATAGGATATTTGCCATAGAAAAGCACTAAGAGGACTTCGGGTATCCTAGGCCCTTGAAAACCCTGCATAAATATAAGGACACCAATAGGTTTTATGTCTTCCATAATGATATTGGGCACAACATCTCAGAATGTAGGTCACTCAAGGACACGATCGAGCACCTAATTAGAAGAGGTCATCTAGGAGATTACGTGTTGCGACTTGCAGGATAGGCACCCCAGTGATCCCAATCATCAGTCAGCCATCCTGATAGGTCGAGCAAGAGCAATTAGCTATAGTAAGAACTATCTACACCATCCATGGAGGATCGCATATTGCAAGAACTTCACGGGGGTTGCACGAGCGTTATGTATGGAGTGCGAGCTACATCTTGTCCATGGATTATGAGTCAGAAAGACCCACTAAAAGAGCTAAGACTACTTCTGAATGTATCATTTTTGCAGATGATGATGCATGGGGAATCTAATCACCCTACAATGATGCTCTCGTCATACAGGTAAAGGTTAGCAACACCAAAGTGTAGAGAATTATGCTAGACACAGGTAGTTAGGTGAACATCATGTACAAAAGGTGCTTTGAGCAAATGGGGTTGAATGAAAACCACTTGAAGCCTTCGCTTGAAGCTCTTTTTGGCTTTATCAGAGATGCTATCTTTCTCGTAGGACAAGTTAGACTCCCTCTCACCTTGGGGGATCAAAATTGTTAAGCCATGATTTTAGCCAGCTTCCTAGTCATTGACTACCCCTTGGCCTACAACATAGTATTGAGATCGCCTACAATGAATGGCCCAGATCTGGTCATCTCCACTAGAACATTGACAATATAATTCCTGACCCCAAATGGAGTCAGGTGTGTGTGAGGAGAGCAGTACACCACCTGGTGATGCTACAACGACATGTTAAAATTAGGGAGAAAGGGAAGAGAGTTAATGTGGTCTCTAACAAGGAATGTTGAGCTCCAAGTTTTGTGAGAGTAAGTCACAATCTTGACCCTTATGACCTAGACGTAGAGAGGGAAACTAGTCTCATTGAAGAGCTCAAAGAGGTACAGGCCAGTGAGGTAGATAGTCAGAGATGCCTCAAGTTAGGGAAGAACTTACCCCACGATGCAAAAGTCTAGCTGGCTGATTTTCTAAAAGCAAATCTGGACGTTTTTGCATGGAATCTTGAAGATATGGTGGGGATTGACCTAAAATTATGTCTCACAAGTTGAACATAGAATCCCTCCATAAACCAGTTCGCCAAAACAGGAGACCACTGACTGCCGAATGATTTATAGCTCTCAAGAAGGAAGTAGACAAGCTTTTGGCTAACAAGTTCATCTGGGAAGCCCACTACTTGACCTGGGTAGTAAACCTTATTCTAGTAAAAAAAGAAAAATGGGAAATGGAGAACATGCATAGATTTCACTGACCTCAACAAAGCTTGTCCAAAGGATAGTTTCCCATTACCAAGAATTGACCAGCTTATTTATGCAACAGTCGAACATCAGCTCCTTAACTTTATGGATGCTTATTCAGGATACAATCTGATACCCATAGAGCCCCTAGATGAAAAGCACACCTCATTCATTACAAATCATGAACTTTATTGTTATAAGGTGATGCCCTTTGGGCTAAAGAATGCAGGAGCAACTTACCAACGGCTGGTCAATATGATGTTCAAAGAACAGATTGGAAAGAATGTGGAGGTCTACGTGGACGACATGCTTGTGAAGTCCAGACAAGTCATAAAGCACATGAAGGATTTGGAATAAATGTTTCAAATTCTAAGGAGATACTAAATGAAGTTGAATCTTCTAAAGTGTGCATTTGGGGTGTCTTCAGGAAAATTTCATAGGTTTATGGTAAATAGCAGGGGGATCAAAGTAAACCTAGAGAAAATTAAGGCACTCATTGACATGAGGTCCCTGACTGGGGTCAAAGATGTACAAAGCCTAACTGGTCAAGTTGCTGCAGTTAGTAGATTTATCTCCAAGGCAACCAATAAATGCAAGCCATTCTTCAACATTCTAAGGAAGGCCAAGCGACTTGAGTGGACTAAGGAATGCGAAACTGCCTTCCAACATTTGAAGGAATACTTGGGCCGAGCTTTACTATTGTCCAAATTGCAAGAGGGTGAGAATCTCATTCTTTATCTAGGAGTGTCCTAGCATGTTATTAGTGCAACCCTTGTTTGAGATGAAAATGGGACCCAACTCCCTATGTATTATGTGAGTAAAAGGTTGGCAAATGCAGAGGAGAACTACACACTAATGGAGAAGCTCACCTATTGCCTTGTGATCACTTCTAGGAAGCTGCGACCTTACTTCCAGTTGCATACCATTAAGGTGCTCAGTTAGTACCCCCTAAGACAAACATTGTAAAAGAAGAACACCACAGGGCGTTTGCTTAAGTGGGCTATCGAGCTTGCCCAATTTGATATTCAATACAAACCAAGGTCAGCAATCAAGGAACAAGTGTTAGTAGACTTCATTACAAAGTTCACCGAACTAGTGAAGAACGAAGTGGGGACTCTAGAAGGACCATGGTGGAAAATTTTTGTAGTAGGTCCTTTTATGAGCAAAAAGTGGGGGTAAGAGTATTATGGATCAGCCAAGAAGGACACAAAATCCTCTGCACATTGCGATTTGAATTTCAAGCCACCAACAATGAGGCAAAGTATGAGGCACTACTCATAGGACTTCATTTAGTAAGAGAGGTACAAGTTGAGAATCTGAGGATCTTTAGTGACTCTCAACTCATTGTTTGTCACACAAAAGGTGAGTACTAGGCAAAGGGATCAAAAATGACTGCTTACCTCCAAAAAGTTCAGGAATTACTTAATAATTTCTAAAAATATGAGATAATCCAGGTCCCACAAGCTCAAAATGCATATACAAATGCATTAGCTCACTTAGCTACAACCAAGGATGAAAATTTCTCGGGTACAGTCCCGGTGGAAACTCTTCAGTCACTAAGCATCAAGTAAAAAGATGTCCTAACAGCAATGGTTATGGCCTAGAACTTGTGGACAAGCTCAATCCTGAAATATCTACGAGATGGCAAGCTCCTAGAAAACAAGCTAGAAGCATGCCAAATGCGAGCTCGCCCTGCTAGGTACTGCATTATTGATAACATGCTCTACAGAAGGGGCTTTTTAGCACCACTTCTCAAATATATCAATGACCCTGATTGTGATGTCGTCCTTGAAGATATTCATGCCAAGCACTGTAGGAACCACGCTGGGGTCTATCTTTAGCACAAAAAACACTTTGTCAAGGTTTCTTTTGGCCAACCATGAAGAAGGATGCGATCAACCTCGTTAAACGATGTGATAAATGTCAAAAGTTCTCCAAAGTTCCTCGAGCTCCTCCAGCCAATCTTTAACAAATGGTCAGCCCTTGGCCCTTCGCGATATAGGGCATTGATCTAATCAAACCTCTTTCGGCAGGTTATGGCAATTGCAAGCACGTGGTGGTCACCATTGACTATTTCACTAAGTGGGTTGAAGCGAAGGAATTAGCCGAAATCTCTTCCTTAAAGATTAAGAAATTTGTCTATAGCAATATCATCTGTCGATTTAGAGTTTCCCAGTAGATTGTAATAGATAATGGGACTCGATTCACCAGTGAACAATTCATCAATTTCTATAATGATCTCGGGATTGAAAAGAGTTTCTCAACTGTAGACCATCCTCAAGCTAACGGATAGGTCGAGGCTATAAACAAAATCATCAAGCAGATCTTGAAAACAAAACTATAGGCCAGGAAAGGAGTATAGGTAAATGAGCTATTGAAAGTACTATAAGCCTATAGAACCACGGCTCACAGCATGACAAGAGAAACTCTCTTCTCGATGGTTTACAAATCTGAAGGATGATACTGGTAGAGTACAAAGTAAATTCTCACCAGAGAACAACTTCCAATCCAGAGGAAAATGATTAGCTGCTCGCTACAAGCCTTGACTTCATTGAAGAGCTAAGAGACACAGCTTGCCTTCAAATCACAACTTATCAAGAGTGGATTGTGAGATACTATAACAAAAAGGTCTAAACTCGAAGCTATGGTGTAGGTGACCTTGTACTGCAACTTATTCTACCTGGAGCCCACAAGCCCATCGAAGGTACCTTGGGTCTAAATTAGGAAGGTCCATACATAATAAAGAAAAATTTAGTCAACAGATTGTACCATTTGACAAGCATAGATGGGGCTGAATTCTCTCGAGCATGGAATGCCGAGCATCTCCATCCTTATTATCAATAAAAGCAAACTTGGCTTTGCAATTCTGTATTATTGTTTAAACTTGAATAAAGAAGTCTAAAACTCTTTTTCAATTATGTTTACTAAAGATCTCCCAGTGTATTCTTTGTCTAAAGTGAATGGGCCATAGAATTAGTCCTTCCCTATGCTCAGCGAAGAGCTAAAACCTAGATGATATCTAGCCTAGTCATCTTATAAAGTCATGAAGCTCATTAATTTGCTGATTCATATTAGCATTATAAGGTCTACCTAGAATAACAGGCGATAATTTAACAATTTTTGTGTTCGGCCTATTAATTATTCAGCTCAAAGTAGTAATTGCCTACTAGTTGCCAATCAAGCACTCAAGGCATCCAAAGATCAAAAGAGCTCAAAAAGTAAACCAATTAATGCATGCAACGAAGACAAACAAATATAAGTAGATCACACAAAAATTCATAAAGATGCTTTAACCATGTTTGAATTATCAGTCAGATACGTTTATGGCATTTAAAAATAAAAACGAAACAAAATTGCAACAACATAATTTAAGAGGACACTAGAGGACCAGATGGGTCCTGAGGAGTTGAGGAATCCATAGCAAGTGCAGGAGGATTCTCTATCACTTGTTCTTCAAGTCCTGTCATGGTTGTTCCTTGCATCAACAATCTACTTTTAACCTAGTCATTATCTCGAATAGGATAATTGCCAACAATTTCAGCATCTGGAGCCAAGGTTGCCTCTGCACCCTTAAAAAAGCCTTGAATAATCACCTCGATCTCTCCACCAAAGAACAAGAAATCAAGTCCAGATGCTTTTGCCACAAGGTATACATAAAAGTCGTCAATAGTCTTAGAGATTGCAGCTTCTTCAGCTTAAGCCACCATGGTTGATATTTCCTCTTTGACCTTGGTGATCTCCTCCTCAGCTTAGGCAACTCTCTTTGTAGCTCGTTTGGCTTCCTCTTTAGCTCGTGCCTCCTTGTCCTCATCACGAAATGCCCTCTCCTGAGTGGCCAGTGTCTGCTTTTTGAAGACCTCAGCTCCCCTCACCAAGATAGCTATCTCCTCTTTCCTTTATCTTAGCTCATCAAGAGTCTTTTGAAGTCCTAAGGATAAGCTAACTATCTCCCATGCCAAGGTTTCTTTAGCCTCCTTCCTCATAGCCTCAGCGCTTTCCAGTCTCCTCTTTAGCTCTACTGCCTCATTGCTTACTGCTTCTAGACTATCTTTGAGCTTACCTCACTCTGCCTCCTAACTTATAATCTCCTCCCTTAGCTTTATTGTCTCTAGAGTCCCCTTGAAAAGGATCATAAGAATTTAAAACGCATGCCAAAAAAAAAAAGCATACCAACCAGAAGGCAATGACGAGCTACTATACCCGCCAGAGTGCTACCCCAAATCCCCTTGTCCTCCAAAGACTTCGTAAGATAACTAAGGATCCAATCCACATTTCTATCTAGAATGCCATAAAATACCAAAGTGTTGGGTACCAAGCCTTCAGAAACGTCCTCTGGAACATCCTAGGATTCTTCCTCTACACTAATGGTGATCCATTTTCCCTTTATCAATCCTTTGTCTTTTGGAGAAAGGCTTGGCCAAGACTTTTTCACTATGATCCAGGGACTTAGGTACTCCTCTCTCGACCTCAGGAGGCCTCAATTGCAAAATAGGGACTAGGGCAAGCAAGGTTTCCTCTGTGATCATCAAGGAGGAAAGGCAGCCAGCATGGGCAGGAGTTAGAGTAGTAGCAGAGGAGAAGGGCATCCAGTGTGAACAAAAGATGGAACATCAGTAGAGGAAGAAGGATGACCAACTTGAGCAGAAGTGGGAGTGGCAATACGCCTCGACCTCGCTGAAGGAGGAGGCATGATAAGATTGACTCTCCCCATATCACTTTGCTCCCCGAAGTCTGCTAAGTGACCTCTCTAACACCCTATGCTCAGATGTCCAATGAGTTATTAAAAAGCTTAATACCAAGGGTAAGAGAAAGTCGTACATTCGTAGAATCTCTTCATCAAACTTTAGATAGTTCTGAAAATCTTCAAAGGCAGTGAACTAATCAAGCACTATGGCCTCCTCCTCCCTCAACTCTAGCCTATCCTTCGTAGCTCCCTCTGTAAAAAGCACGACAAAGATTAACTCAAAATAAGGCAAAATAAAATCAACCTGTGTACTCTCAGCTCACTTACCAAGATTCCAAACAAAACTAAAGTTTTAAAGATGACAAAAGGATGGGCAGGAGACATAAAACCAACGGGTCTTATAACGTCTTCCGTTGGATTTCCCCTTAGCGTCCCCTTGAGGCAAAACTTTCTTGTATTTGGATGGATAGGCCAAAAGATAATAAATACCTTCTCACTATCCAATACTATTAATACCATAGAGATGGCTAAAAACCTTGGCTGAAGGGGGTGGAAGACCATTTCTCAAATAAACAAGGGCTAAAGAAATCAAACTCGAATATGCGTTTAGAGTCAACTGAATGGGGAAAGGTCTTAGCTTATTTAAAAAATCAATTATGAAGGGGACAATTGGGAGCCTAAATTCGGCACCAAGGTGTTCGATGCTAATCGCTATAAATTTATCGGGAGGATGAGCAACATGATCACTATGAGAAGGCACTAGCACATAGCATCCCTTCGAAAAAAAAGTATGCTTCGGCTATCCCTTCAAGCTCTTTTAACTTAACTATTAAAGGATGATAAATGAAAGGGGAATGAGCTATAGACCCCTAGGGCTCAGAGCGAGCTTCAAACTCACTAACGACCTCACCACTTTGGGAGGTCACACCCTCAACGATATGGAGTGTTTCCCCGCTTTCTTCGGACTTAGTGTCTTCATTGACTATTAGGTGGTAGAGATGTCTATGAGGTGGAGACATCTATAAAAAGAGGAAAAACGAAATGATCAGGTCATGATACAGACCAATCCTTAATCCTAAACAATTCATCTTGAAAGGAAGGTCACTATCACCTCAAGTCATCTAGACCCAAAACTTAAAGTACAGGGAAGATTTTGATTATTGGGTCGATGAAGCCCAAGAAACCAGTTGAAAATTTTGTCGCTACCAGAAATCCTAACATCTACCAGCAAACAAACTAAATATAGCTAAAGGAAAAATACATGAAGACTCAGCCAGCATTCCAGTTTTCATCAATGACAAATCTACTCACAAGGGTTTCAAAAACAAAAACTCAGAAACAATGAGTCAAAAAAAGAAGCTTATCATGCTAAATGAAGAAAAAGCCTGAAGCATGAACGGAACTAATTCCCGATAACCAGAACTTGGTCTAACAATCTCAAGAAACTGGAACAAGGCTAAAAGTGGTAGATGGCAGCGAACAGTCGCAGAACTTGCAAAGAAAGTGGAAAGAAAGAGTTTGGGTATGACAAACTCCAAATGACAGATGAAAAGGGGAAAAAGAGTTTCTCAACTTTTATTACACATGGTCCAACCATCAGATCTAAAAGCTCTTTAAATGACCCACAATCCGATAGCCCAGCATATGTCAGTGTTTGAATCAGATGCGTTCATCGGAGACAGTAATTATTACGCTATCTGTACAAATCGAAGAGTCACATATGAAACAAGCGCGTCAAATTACCTGACAAACCATAGATCACAACTAACAAGCTACAACCCTGGCTATTTGATGACCTAATATTCACAACTTTCATGCAAACTAAACTCACAGCTCTCATGTGATCTATTCCTTGCTATAACTCGAGTGCACCTAATCGCCCACTATCAGCTCAGACACACCTAATTACCCTTGCGATCTCATGCCAGTGTATGAGTACCTAATCACCCATTATTAGCTTAAGTACACCTAATCACCTTTGTGATCTCATGCCAGTGCGTGCGCACCTAATCACCCACTGTAGATCTCATCTCGCTATAGCTCGGGCACACTTAATCGCCCACTGTCAGCTTGGGTGCACCTAATCACCCCTGTGATCTCATGTCAGTGCGTGCACATCTAATCACCCACTGTCAGCTTAAGCACACCTAATCTCCTTCGCAATCTTATGCTAGTGCGTGCGCACCTAATTGCCCACTGTGCATCTCACCTCGTTACAGCTCGGGTGCACTTAATCATCCACAGTCAGCTTGGGCACACCTAATCACCTTGGCGATCTCATGCTAGTGTGTACACACCTAATTGCCCACTACGCTTCTCACCTCACTACAGCTCGGGTGCACCTAATCACCCACTGTCAGCTCGGGTGCACCTAATCGCCCTCGCAATCTCATGCCAGTGCAAGCACACCTAATCGTCTATTGCACATCTCACCTTGTTACAACTCAGGTGTATTTAATCACTTACAAGCTTGGTCTAACTAAAGCACTGTCTAAGCATTATCGAACTCGTGTCACCATCTACTCATGGTTTTCTTACGAACTGAAAACTCACTACTGGGCAAAACATGTCATTGCTCATGTCTGTTTTTAAAAAAAGTGGATTAATCTTACCAATCGGGCATTTAGCTCCACATTCAGTTGAATAGGGCATGTAAAAATGAGTTTACAAAAAAGCTCCAATGTTATCTTCTACAATGACTAACAACTAATTACACATTTGAATGTCAGAAAAAAGAACTTTCATTACAAAGCCTCTTCCAATGATGTAAATTTATACAAGAAAATTCAGAGTACAAAGACTGGAATAAGCCTACAACTACAATAAGCAAGAAAAATTAGCCTTTTAGGAGCCATAGCTTATAAATAGGCCCAATAGTTCCAACTCCCCTCTCCTATCTCCTTCCAAAGCTAAGAGCTCATCCCTCAGCTCTACAACACTTGGATGCCTAGTGAGACCAATCAAGTAATCCCACCACGCAAGGAAACCAAAGAATAGAGGTGAAAAGCTATCTTTCTCGACTTAACTACATAGAAGAGATGGAGGAAGGTGTCACGCCCCAATCTTGGGCACGTGATCGGCATAGAAGGTCACCATAAGGAAACCCCCTACAAGCCTTTCCATGTAACAATGACATACATCTAACCAATGCACATCTAAAATACATATATTCATTTTTTATGAAAATTTGGCAGAGTTTCCTCTATTTTTCGGACACTTGGCCACATGGCCTTAAACACAAAATAAAGGCTACAAGCCCATCTCAACCTGTCTAACAAATAACAAATACGCAGTAGCCCAGAATAGACAACAACTACCTACTAGGCATCCAGAATTCAATCACAAACATAATGCAATATGCATTCCTATCCATCTGCCAAGTCACAACACTATTTTATACCTTTCAATCTCCATAGAAGGTGGTGCACTAGATGGGAATCTAGAGAGGCTCCTAAGTCTGAAAAACATGGAAACAAAAGGAGTGAGTTTCACAGAAACTCAGTGAGTAAATAATCCCATGATCACTGAAAAACCCTATATAAAAATCATGGTTGAAAATACATATATATATATATATATAATATAGCCATGGAAATGTGCTTACCCATTTTATATCCATAATATCAATACAGCTTTGAAAATTATAATTCAGTAAGATAGCTATGTAATGGAAAACATGTTATTCAATAACATGAAAATAAACAGGAGAGTAAATCAATAATCTTCAAAACATTCCATTAAAACCCATTATGGAAAATCATATAAATAGATTTCTACAAATTCACATTCCAAGAAGGTAACCATTAGAATATAAGCATAATTATCATCACAAGCCATCCAACACGTCTACTGGAAGCTCGTGAATAATTCCCTACATTTTCCCACCTTATTCACTCCTGACCAGGCTAATTTCATATCCCCCAAGTGCACTGGAGTACATAAACATATCCCGTACAATGTGTCACCTTATTCACTCCTAACCGGGCCGATGCAAACATTCCAAGGGTTACCCAAAAATAATTTCATAACAATTGTAAAACATCAAATAG
>JANHAO010020001.1:0-13003 GCA_026873985.1 Saraca asoca
TTTATTTAGTTCCATTTTCCCTTACTTGAAACTACATTCTATTTCTTTGATTCAAAACCATAGAAAGTCCAATTAAACATATATGTCAAATGTAATATTCTAAGAGACTAGTTTATAAACTAACTTTAATGAATATAATAGATATGCATACAATCATTTCTAAACAATGAGTTTAGAAAAGAATGCAAATATGAGTTGGGAAAGCATTGCAATGGTCATGAATGTTTATGATTGTGGAAAGGTGATATTGTGAAGTTATGATTGTTCAAATTATAATCACTACAATGAATGAGCATATGATGCAAATTTTGATTACGTATATGAAACATGAAATGACACACAATGTCATGAATGATTATGAAATATGCTAGAAAGGAAACTTTTCTACATCATCACGTTCATAGAATACACATGCAAGAAGAAACACAGGAAGTCAATCTATTTTGACTACTTATATTCCATTCCATGGAAGAGGTATAACTTAGAATTAAGAAAACTCAAATGCTAATATGCCATGATGTAGAATTTGCAATATAAACCATTATGGTCCCTACAGAAAGGATTTGATAGGATGTTTCCAATGTGGTCAACCTAGATATAGGGCGAGAGAATGCTATATGAAAATGAATGCCTCAGAATATGGTGCAAATTACCAGTTTAAACCCCTAAATCAACTAACAACACCCTCTATGGCTTTAGTGAGAGCACCAACAGTATCTGGCAAAAGCAAGGGATAAGGTAATTAAGGAAGGAATCATAATAAAGCCATGACACTAGTTTACAATTTCACCATATAAGAAGCTCAAGCATCTAACCTTGTTGTCTCAGGTATTTTGATAGTGCATAATTTACAAGCACGATATTGTTCGATCTTGGTGTTACTCATTCTTTTATTATAAAGAAGTTTGCTAGTTTGTTAAATGAATATGGTGAATTAATGGAAACACTGTTAGTAGTAATGACTCCTATTGGCAAGACTTTACTAGTCAATCAAATATTTAGGGAGTGTGCCATGATCATACGAGACAAGCAGGTATCTGCTAACCTAGTTGTGGTAGATATGGTAGATTATGATGGAATCCTAGGTATGGATTAGCTTTCTTAGCACTATGCATGCATGAATTGCTTCAAAAATAAAGTTACATTTCATATAGACTCCTATAACTTTTCAAGAAAAAGGGATAATTGAGATAGCTGGATTAATCTCAAATGTTCAAGCCTGGAAACTTTTGAATAAAGAATGTATAGCATATTTAGCTATGGCATGAGATCTAGAAGTGGTAGCTTTGAACCTGAATAAAGTTCTAGTAATATAAGAGTATCTCGATGTATTTCCTGATGATTTACTCAGATTACCCATGGACTGGGAAATTGAATTTACTATCAATTTGATACTTGGCATGAAGCATATTTCCATTCCTTTATATCGAATGGTGCCAATGGATCTATAGGAATTGAAAACACAATTATAAAAGTTGCTGGACAAAGGTTTTATTTGCCCTAGTATTTCACCATAGGGAGCGTTTGTATTATTTGTGAAAAAGAAGGATGGTTTATTCAAATTATGCATGGATTATCGCCAATTAAATAGAGCAACCATCATAAATAAATATCCCCTTCCTCATATTGATGACTTGCTTGATTAATTGCAAAGGGTGAAATATTTCTTGAAAATAAACTTGAGGTCAGGATATCATCAGTTAAAGATTCATGAAGAAGATGTGCCTAAAACTGCCTTTCATACACAATATGGACATTTTGAATTCCTCATAATGTCATTCTAACTAACAAATGCCCTAGCTATTTTTACAGATCTAATGAATCAAGTGTTTAAACTATTTCTAGATAAATTTGTGATTGCATTTATTAATGATATCATGGTCTACTCTGAGAGTGAAAAGAAGTATCCTTAACATCTATGAATACTGTTGCAAATGCTACAAGAGCATGAATTGCATGCAAAGTTCTCCAAATGTGAATTCTAGATGACTAGTGTTAGATTTCTTGTACATATCGTGTCTTAAGAAGGAGTACAAGTAGATCCTTAAAAGATAAAAGCTATAGAATATTGGTCTAGACCTATGACAATTACTAAAATTCATGGCTTTCTTGGTTTAGCTGGATACTATTGAAAGTTTGTTAAGGATTTTTCTAAGATCACTATACCACTATCTAAGCTTACTCGAAAAGGAGTATGATTTGAATAGACTCCTACTTGTGAGGAAAGTTTCCAAAATTTGAAGAAATGCTTACCAACAGCCTTGGTGTTAGGATTACCATATGGATCAAGTGGTTATGAGTATTGCAATGATTCACACATTAGGCTCAGATGTGTATTAATACAAAATGGAAAAGTAATTGTGTATGCATTGTGACTGTTGAAGAAACATGAACAGAACCCTACTCATGATCTAGAAATGGTAGCATTAGTTCTTGCATTGAAAATTTGCAAGCATTATATGTATAGAAAAAGCATGTGAGATCTATATAGATCATAAAAGTTTGAAGTATATCTTTGCACAAAAAAATCTTAATCTTAGACAAAAAAGATGGTTAAAGCTGGTTAAAGATTATGATTACTTAATACGGTATCATCCGAGCAAGGCAAATGTAGTTATTGATGCATTAAGTTGCAAGTTAGTGAGTTTAGCCCATTTTCTTTCCAAAGAAGAAAAATTGCTATGTTATTACCCAAAGTTAGAAAAGATCAAAGTATGATTGGAAGTTTTGAATCAAACCATAATTCTTCCCCATATGACAGTACAGTCAGTAATAAGTGATTGTATTAAAAATGCTCAAAAACAAGATTCACAATATGTGATTCTCAAACAAAAAAAATAGAAGCAAAATCAAACTCAAAATGTATAATTGACGAGATAGGGGAAATTAAGAAGGAAGGATGATTGTGGGCTCCTCTAAATGCTCGTGATGATTTGTTACATCAAGCTCATAGTTTGTTGTATATAATGCACCTGGAGGTATCCAAAATGCATCATGATTTAAAGGATGTATTTTGGTGGGAAGGTATGAAATGAGATGTGCTTGAATACCTAACAAAATGTTTAATGTTTTAACAAGTGAAAGCTGAACATCAACGTCCAATAGGGTTACACCAATCTAGCAAAATTTCAGAATGGAAATAGCAAAATATAATGATGAATTTTGTAGTTGGATTGCCACAGATGTAAAAAAGTTACCACTCAATCTGAGTTATCATTGATTATTTAACCAAATCAGCTCATTTCTTACTAATTAAAATGACCTATTCAGTCGTTTAGTATGTGCAACTATATCTTGACTAAATAGTTTGTTTGCATGGTGTGCCATGAATAATTATTTTGGATTGTGGTACCTAACTTACTTCTCACTTTTGGCAATTGTTTCAATAATCATTAGGTACTCATTTGTGGTTTAGCATGGCTTTTCATCCTTAAACGGATGGCCAATCAGAAAGAACAATCTAAACTCTAAAGGATATGTTACAAGCATGTGTGATGGAATTTGAAAGGAGTTAGGAAAAATATTTACCACTTATCAAATTTGCCTACAAGAATAGTTATCAAGCCAGTATCCAAATAGCAACTTTTGAGGTGTTGTATGGGCAAAGCTGTAGATCTCTAACAAGCTGGTTTGAGCCTAGGGAATTAAAGTTGTTAAGACTGGATCTTATGGCAGATGCAATTGAAAAAGTATAATTAATTCGTGATAAAATAAAGGCGGCTTAAGATTGGCAAAAGGCGTATTTGAATAACAGGAAAAAAGACCTAGAGTTCAAAGTCGATGATCAAGTATTCCTTAGAGTGACTATTATAAAAGGAATTATGCAATTTGGCAAAAAGGGGAAATTGGCACTATGGTATGTGAGACCATTTAAAATTATCAAACATGTGGGAACTATAGCATACCAATTGGAATTACAAGTTAAGATGCAAAGAATCCATCCAATATTTCATGTTTCAATGTTGAGAAAACATGTTCCAAACAAATCTGATGTTTTCAAAGGGGAATCAATCCAATTAGATAACAAGCTGACTTATGAAGATCAACTCGTAGCTATTTTGGATCAACAAGTCCAAAAATTAAAATCTAGAGAAGTTCCATGGTTAGAGTGATGCAAGGATAACATGATGAGAGAGAAGCTACATGGAAATTGGAAATTGATATACGAGAAAAAATATCCCCATTTGTTCGGTAAGTATTAATTGTTGTAATTACTATAATAAATTGCAATTTACAAATAGTTGAATTGTTCTAATTTAGTTACAACTGCTATTTAGAATTTGGGGACAAATTATTTTAAGGAAGAGAATTTGTAACATCCAGAATTTTTTGAAAACCTATTTTGTTAATAAAATGGCATTTCAAAAAATTCAAAAAGAGGAAATTCAAATTTTTTTTGATAATTTTAAAACTATAAATTTCAAGTTCTAAGAAAATTAGAAATAGTAGAAATTGATTATATGGAATTTATGAAACCCTTAGAAGAACAAAAAGTTGATCAAGAATGTTCAAGGAATAAAAATTGTAATTTTGAAATTCTATTTTCGAAAAACTTTAGAAATTTGAACCCATAGTTGCGGATATTGAATAAGTATAAAATTATAGTCATTATAAAGGTATTTAATTTAACTAATTTGTATTAAGATTTCATAATTTTTGGAAATTGATAAGTGTATTAAATTTGAGCTCAAATGGATGAAATAAAGAAATAAGAAAGTGGTCAACCTATAAATAGTGAGATGTGAACTTATTTTTTCCCAAACTGCCCCTCTCCTAGTCGGCTCACCTTCTTTTTCAAGCCTTCCCACACACACATATCACCCATGAAAAACTTTCATCTTCTTCTTCTTTAAGTTTTCACTTTTTTTTCTCTACTTTCACTCTTTCTTTCTCCTTACAAGTAAGCTCTCTAACTCTTCTTGTTATTTTCTCAAATTTTTACTAATGAATCCTCTCTTCTCTCTCTTCATTTTGACATCAAAATTATATTAATTCACTGAGTATAACTCAATTTATGAATTTTTAAAGTTTTCTTTCACTATTAATAGTACTATTCAACCTATGAATTAAATCAATTTTTTTGACATTTTGAAGCTCAAATCTATTACATATAGCTTTATTCATAACATACGAATCATAATTTAATTATATATGATTAGTTAATGAGAGAAATCTATAGAAAAAGGATTGAAAGCTAATATGCTCTTATTTTTAATTTTGAAGAGCATTGAAGATTTTGTTGAAATAGTTACAGTTTCTTGTGTTCAAGTTGTTGAGGTAAGTAATACTTACCATTCTTATGAATTATGATGTGATTTTTGCTTGAGATCTATTGATTTATGATGTAAACTAGTAAAAATGGGTTTTGTAATCATATGATGAAACTTGATGATTAAGTGGATTGTTAAGATGTTAATGAGTATGATATTAAAATAGTCGAGTTTGTGTTTGTTTATGCTTTCAAAAACATGGGATAATAAGATCCCATAGTGTGTCTGTTATAGGTAAAAAACCGTTTCAAGAGAACGAGCCCCCCCGAGCACGATGGAGGCCGAGCCCTTCGCTTCGCCAAAAGCACCTAGCAAGCTTCGCTTTGCCCTTCATCAGAAAGCGGTACGGTAAAGACATCCCGATACCATCTCGCAGAGCAAGCCTCGCCTTGTTCGTCACAAGATAGCGATGCAGCGAGGAGACAATGAAGGATAACTCGTCAAGCAACTTACTATCCTGCTCAAATATGTTACCTCGCTACAGCAGCATTAGGCTCGCTACAACGACCCTCCATGACGACCACTGGCAAGGAATCCCCACTTGGGGCACTCAACACCTCACTTGGCAAAGTAGCACCAAGCGGCGGATGCAGACAAATGCAAGTCTATAGCCGACCAAGAGGGGCCCACCTTGCAGCGTACATTCTGTAGTAGTCGAAATGTAGCCTTTTACTGTCTTTCTCATTTATTTCTTGATGTAATACAACTGTAGCTTGTAACTAATGCATGTAACTCCTACTTCCTCTATAAATAGAACTACATTGTTAGAAGAGGGAGAGAGGTCGAACTCTATAAGCAGAAACTCTGCTAAAATCATTTCTCAACACATTAATAAAATCTCTGCCATGGATATAGGGTCTGGTACCGCCCGGATTTAACTGAACCACATTAAAAACACCGTCCTTCCCAGTCCTTCTTCCTCTCAGACCGACTCCTCTAATACTTCAGAAGCAGCATAAGATCCCTAAACTCCTCCTGTTGGCCAGACTCCGGAACCCTCCGTACGAATCAAAATCTAATGTCAATATTTTGGCACCATCTGTGGGAATCCATCTGCTCTCTGAAGTCTCCATTGTAGCTTAGCAATGGCAAGATGGAGAACTACTCAGAGTTCAACTACTCCAGTCCTCCAGCCGATGGACACTCCCACTGTAGGGGCTCACCGACAATCCACTACTGCTCCTGAAACTCAAGAGGCACCAATGCCCAGCTAACCTCATCCGACACTCGAAAGCAAGGTAAGGGAACTGGAGAAAATCGTCAAAGCACTGCGCAAGCCCAAGTTTAGATCATGCAGAGATAAGAAGAACTCGTAGCATAGCTCTAATAGCTTCACAAAGTAGCTCAAAAGGAAACTTATAAAGATCATGATAGTTAGCAATTGGAGGGCTCGTAATGAGCAAGAAGCTCCACCCCTTAGTCTAAGACATAGAATCGAGCAATGGAAAAGATCCTCCACAGGCTCGAACGGCTAGAAGAGCGCCTGTAACCTTAATGCCACCAGCCTTGCTGCGAGGAAAGTTCTCCATTTTCTGTGGAAACTAAGATGTGACCTCTCCCACAGAAACTTAAAGTGCCCACGATCCCTCTATACAATGGGAACAATGATCCGAGCGAACAACTGGATGCATTTAACACCCAGATGGACCTCCAGACAACTGACCCCCTAGTGAAGTGCCATGTCTTCCCTGCCACATTGGGGGGAATGCCTCGAGCATGGCTTTAACACCTCCCGGCTCGCAGCATCGACAATTAGAAAGAATGCCAAAGGAAATTCGTCGATCAATATCGAGTGCTAAAGAAATAGCTTGTGCCTTCTTGCCATCTCACAATGATTTTCTAGTGCAAGGATAAGCCACTCAAGGACAACGTAGCCTGATTCAGGCATGAGGCCAACTCTGTGGAGAATGCCTCGGAGGAGGATATTCTAACAGCTATCTCAACAGGACTTCGCAAAGATGGCAAATTATACCAGAGCCTCTACAAGTCCCCAACTCGAGACCTTGTTGAATTCTATGAGCAAGCCACAAAACAATTAAGATGGGAAGAAACCTTCGAAATGGAGGAACCCAAGCATAGAGTAGGCCATAGTGGTCCCGCCACGAGCAAAAAGAGGGGTAGCGAGAGTCACAACGACCCCGCTCGTCATCTCACAAAGAAGGTGAAACCTTAGTGACCTAAAGGTCGCTTTGAGAGCTACAGCATCCTGTCATATACACAGGATAGAATTTTTGCCTCGGAAAGGCACAGCGAGGACTTTGGAAAGCCCAGACCTTTGAGAGCCACAGCCAAGTCTAGGGATCAAATCAAATTTTGTGCTTATCACAATGAGGCCGGACACACCACCTCAGAGTGTCGAGCACTAAAAGATGCCATTGAAAACCTCATCAAAAGAGGCCAACTACAGGATTATGTGATAAGATCATCTAGACAGCATGCTCAGCAGGCTCAGTGAGTTGTCACCCAAGAGCCTGCGCCCTCCATCAGAACCATATTCTAATAACACTCGACTGCTATCAATGGTGATTAATTCTGTCAACTGTTGTAAGCTGAATCAATGTAAATTATCGATTAGCCGAGCATTGTCTGGATAACAAGTTTTCACTTTATCATTACAAAGATTCATCCGGGGGTGAGACGGTGCAAGGCCTACCCTATCGATACATCTAAAGTAAACCACTTTCTATGAATTACAACCAAGGGAGTGAGTTCCCCCATGAAAACTTAAACAAAATCGAGGGTGAGACAACCTTGAGCCTACCTCGCAACACCTAAGAGTGAGATGGCCCTTAAGCCTACCTTTCAGCTGTAAAAACTTAAACAAAATCGAGGGTGAGATGGCCTTCAACCTACCTTGCAATGCCTGAGGGTGAGACGGCTCTTGAGCCTACCTCGTGGCTATGAAAACTTAAATAAAATCGAGGGTGAGACGGCCTTGAGCCTACCTCGCAATGCCTGAGGGTGAGATAGCCCTTGAGCTTACCTCGCAACTACGAAAACTTAAACAAAATCGAGGGTGAGACAGCCTTGAGCCTACCTCGTAATGCCCGAGGGTGAGACGGCCCTTGAGCCTACCTCGCGGTTATGAAAACTCAAACAAAACTTTGACGAACGATTTTCACCTCGCTGTAACAAAACAAAAACTTTGCCACCAGCCCACTACAGCACAAAGATGCTAAAACTAAATTGTTGTAGCTTTCATGCAACTAATCACCCACAGCTTTCATACAGGTAAGTTCTCATAACTCATACAAGATTTCTTGGGCGTAACTTGCATGTGACTCACAACAGATGGAGCAACCAGAAGAATAAAGCGCAGCTGATTGGCCAAAGAATATTTTATTGATCATCAGAGATTTACATACATTGATGCACAAAGCATCTATTATAGCTTTCAAAGAGAAAAGAAAGCTCATACAGCAAAAAGACCTCATCCAAGCGAGGCAAAATTACATTAAAAGAAGAAGTGCAGAAACAAAGGCAAGAAGCTCAACAACCCGGCATAACCATTCCAACAAGAAAAGCAGAAGGCTAATTACCGAGCTTACGCCTGTAGGAAGGACAGTGACTGCTAAGCTGCTCCTGCTTATATTCCTCCAGTGCGTCCCCCTGAGCCAGACCCAGAGTAAATTAAAAAGTTGTAGAAGCCGACTGGCCAGGCAACAGCACCACAAGCGATGGCCGGAGAAGGTGGCCCAAGATCAACACAAGATCCCCCAGGAACCCGCCAGGCGGATCCTGCAATGGAGCCATATGCAACGGGCTATCCATGTCTCCTGGAAATCTGTAATAGGCCATCCATATCTGAGTAAGCTTCGTCAGAAGCTAAGGCACCAAAGTGCAGGGGGCTCATCAGCCTCCTCTATGAACTCCTCTAAGATGAAAGAGAAGAGTGCCCCAAGTTATAAAAAGACCCGCTTGGCCCTTTGAAGAATCCAGAAGATATCTGATCTAATCTTCATCCAATGGCCCGTAACGAGTGACCACGCCACCCCAACAACCAAAAGTGGTAAACAGAAGAAAGCATGGCCTAATGCATAAATGAATGACATTTGATATGACACTTCGATCAAGGGAGGACACTTACTGAAGATACAAATTAAGCCCCAGAAACTTATAACTCTCGGTCCATAAAGTAAACCGAGAGTTGGGGGGCTTATGTTATAGGTAAAAAATGGCTTTAAGAGAACGATCCCCCCAAGCATGATAGAGGCCGAGCCCTTCACCTCGCCAAAAGCTCCTAGCAAGCTTCGCTTCACCCTTTGTCAAAAAGCGGTACGACAAAGTCATCTAGATACTATCTCACTCATCGTAAGATAGCGATGCAGCGAGGAGACCATAAAAGACAACTCATCAAGTAGCTCACTATACTGCTCAAATCTGTTACCTTGCTACAGCAGCATCAGGCTCACTACAGTGACCCTCCATGACAATCCCGAGCCAGGAATCCCCATTGAGGTGCTTAACACCTCACTTGGCAAAGTAGCGTCAAGCAACGGATGTAGACAGACGTAAGTCTACAGCTAATTAAGAGGGGCCCACCCTGCAGCCTACATTTTGCAATAGCCAAAATGTAGCTTTTTACTGTCTTTTTCATTTATTTCTTAATGTAACATAACTATAGTTTGCAATTAATGTATGTAACTCCTCATTCCTCTATAAATAGGACTGCATTGTTAGAAGAGGGAGAGAGGTCAAACTCTGTAAGTAGAAACTCTGCTAAAATCATTTCTCAACACATTAATAAAATCTCTGCCATAGACGTAGGGTCTGGTGCTGCCTGGATTTAGCTAAATCATGTTAACAACATTGTCCCTCCCAATCCTTCTTCCTCTCAAACTGACTCCTCCAACACTTCAAAAGCAGTATAGGATCCCTGAACTCCTCCCGTTGGTTGGATTCTGGGACCCTCCGTACGAATCGAAATCTGACATCAACAATGTTTTTGTACTAGAAATGAATTCCCCTATTTTTCTACTATTAATATGCAAAATCTACTCGTGTGAGTCAAATCACATTATTTTGAACTAAACTCATGATCATGTTCATTTACCCAGTAATTTTTCTTGGCTAATTTGAATTGAATTTTACAAGTCAAATTGACCAACCCTGCCCTATTTTTTTATTCTGATTGCATTTAATATTGGACTTCTCAAAAGTTTTCAAAATTTGGCAAGTAGACTCGTATTTTTAACTATATTTTCCTCTAGTCAGATTAAACCTTTCATAAATAAATTCTTCGATTTTAATTGTGATCATGCCCATTTTTCTTTAATGATTTTACTTGTGATTCCAATCACACTTTCAACAAAAAAAAATTCCATTTATTTAGTTCCATTTTCCCTTACTTGAAACTACATTCTATTTCTTTTATTCAAAACCATAGAAAGTCCAATTAAAAATATATGGCAAATGTAATATGCTAAGAGAGTGGTTTATAAACTAACTTTAATGAATACAATAAATATGCATACAATGATTTATAAATAATGAATTTAGAAGAGAATGCAAATATAAGTTGAGAGAGCATTGCAATGATCATGACTGTCTATGATTATAGAAAGGTGATATTGTGAAGTTATGATTGTTAAAATTATAATCACTATAATGAATGAGTATATGATGCAAATTTTGATTATGGATGTGAAACATGAAATGATACATAATGTCATGAATAATGATGAAATATGACAATATAAAAGTGATAAGATATTTATTATAGGAATAGAATGATGAATACTTGGCAACCTTTGAGGCATGATATGAGAATGATGGGTTATGGTGGAAAATTATGAACCAGATCCTAGATCTGTGAATTCCAATATGGCAAAGGGATATAAGGTGAGTGCTGAAGGGAAAAGGCTAGGTTTGTGTGGGATAATGCGAGATTAGAGTAACAATGAGGGTTTTAGCTGAATCATGATTATGTACTTGGTGGTTTATATTATTGATATATGAGATGTTGAAATATGATATTATGAAATTGAAATATATGATGAATTCAAAATGTGGGCACACGGCAATGAGATCCAGAATTTAGTGTAGAATGGCTTAATATGTTGAGAAATGTATAATGTCAAATACCTTATTGGAAAGTCTTTGAATACTTTATAATTCCTTATGGAAATGATATCAATACCAACTATTTGTTGATTATATGTATTCATTTGTATGAATGTAAGTCTCTTGTTGTGTGATGAATTCATATAAGTGGTACGTATTTATCTCACTAAGCCCTAGACTAATTATTCTGTGGATTGTGTTGGTCCTGAAAAATGTGTAAAAGATAAGATATAAATTTGGATCTTGCCCTTATTCCTTAAGGGGGATGTTCTATTCTCTTTAGTTTTGCTATGGACTTTAAATGAATCTAACAAATAGTTAAATAACAATTATATGCAGTATGAAATAATGTTTGATATGCATAGCAGAAGATTTTGTAATCAAAGAATTTAATTAGATTATTATATCAACAATTTGCCTAGTTTGTTAATTGAATTATCAGAGAAACCAAATTGCAGAATCGATGAATTTATGCAGAACCCAAAAATTATAAAAAGAATTATAAAATGTAGTGAAGTGATAAGAGCAATAAAGAAACATTTGAGACACAGTATTTTTAAAGTGGTTCAACTTGAATTGAAACCACAATTCAAGTCTACATCCACTGGGTCAATACTCAACTGTATGATCACTTTTATTACTCAATACATAGGATTTTAACAAGGCTCCTATCAACCAGTTTTTAAAAATTACACAAGACTTTTTAGGTTTTTTGCTAACCTATACCATAAGATTTTCTCTGGGCTCTTGCAACCTGCAATACAAAAATTCTCTAATCTCCTAAAGTTATGATCAACCTCATCAGCTAGAAGATTTTACCAAGAATTCAATGCACCTTCTACTAATTGTAATCAAACTCACAATTTTAGAAGGATGCAAAAGGAATATCAACTTCTTCCTTTATATCCAGATTCCTAAAACCTCGAAATCCAAAAATATAAACAAGAGGACAATGTAAACATATGAGTTAGAGATACAATACTCAGATTGAGATGGATATCTCAATGATCTAAGGTAAATCCTTCAGCAAGTTAAACCAAGATTGAATTATTTGATGAAAAGCAATGAGATAACTAGATCATATTTTTGCTCTAAGAGTTTCTCTACAAATCTGTTGTAAATCTATTTTGAATTGTTATGAAACAAATGAGGTTTGGGGTTTTTATAGTTGTGATAACCAATATTTTAAAAAATTGATTTTTTATTCTTGAATTGAATCATGAATCGATTCATGATAGTTATAACTAACTATAACAAACTCATAACAGACTTATTAATTTATGAATCGATTCAGTTTATGTGAAAATTCATCAATGAATTGATTAATTAATCAAATCAGAGTGTTTTGAAAATAGATGTTGAATCGATTCAAAGAAAATTCCAAACATTTGGTAAGAAAATTTTTAAAAGCTTTACTTCATGAATTGGTTGGTGAATTGATTCTAGTTGATTTCATAAAATTTTCTACATGAATCGATTGATGAATTAATTTAAGTAGTCAAAAATAGTTTTTATAAAAGTTTTACTTGTGAAAGAACATATGAAGAGTTTATTTGAAAATCTTTTGATTGAATACTTATTTAAAAATGATTATTACTATCTCAAATCAAGTTATTTTATAAAACATAATTGGATCAAATTATTTTAGGATTTACTTACAAAAGATCCTA
>JANHAO010020002.1:0-13011 GCA_026873985.1 Saraca asoca
ATTCTATACTTTCGATAACTTGAATGTATGATTCCTCTTATTTTCCATTTTCATAAGTTTATGTTGATTGCCATCTTGCAACGCATTGGGTTCCCTAGGCATTATTTTATTACATCATGTCTTGAGGGAAATATACAAAATTTTACACAACCAACTTTTTACAACTTTCACTGGTAATACTAGCGCAAATGGTTGGCATTCTAGGCATGGGGGAATTCTTTCCTGTTTAAGTCCACTAAGTGATAGGCTCCACTATTCGTCACTCTTTTTATCAAGTATAGACCCTCCCAGTTTGGTCCTAGGGTCCCTTCGCTCGGCTTGTGAGCTCCCGACAGGACGAGACGTAGAATGAGGTCACCTGGTTTGAACCTCTGGGATCACACTTTTTGGTTGTAATATCTCACAATGCGCTGTTGTTGTGCGGCAATCCTGAGACTAGCTTTGTCTCTCACTTCCTCCACAAGGTCCAGGCTTGTAGCGAGTAGCTAGTCATTTGCCTTTGGATTGAAGGTAATTCTTCATTACGTCGCGACTTCAAATTTTGCGAAAATTATTGTTTCGTATCCGTAGACCATCGAGAAAGGGATTTCTCTTGTGGAGCTGTAGGGGTTCATCCTGTATGGCCATAGTACTATCTGTAACTCGTCGGCCCATGCTCCTTTTCTAGCCTCCACCTAGTTTTTAGGATCTTTTTAATGATCTTATTGACGGCTTCTACTTGCCCATTGCTCTATGGGTGATCTACGGACGTGAAACACTTAACAATTTTGAAGTCATTACAAAACTCCATGAACTGCTCACTTGTGAATTAGGTCCCGTTGTCAGTGACGATCTGCTGAGGGACCCCATACTTGCAGATATATTGTTCCAGACAAAGCTCAAAACTTTAGAAGATGAAATTTTAGCGAGATCCTTCACATCAGCTCATTTTGTGAAGTAATCTACAACTATAATGACATATTTGCAATTGCCTCGTGCCTTTGGGAGCGGCCCAATCAAATCTATTCCCCAGATAGTGAATGGCCACAGGCTCGTCATTTGCTTGAGATAAGTTGGTGGAACCTGGGGCACCTTTGTGAATCTCTGGCATTTGTCGTATTTTTTAACAAGGTCCATCGCGTCTTGTTTCATGGTTGGCTAGTAGAACTCTTGTCAAAGAGCTTTCTGTGCCAACGATAGCCCCCAGCATGGTTTCCACAATGCCCTACATGATTTCTTCTAGAACAATGTCGGAATCTTTGCCGTCAATACACCTTAGGAGGGGGTTGAAAACCCTCTTTTATAAAGAACATTGTCGTAGATGCAATATCTGACTACGCGTGCTCGTTGATGCCATGCCTCGAGCCTATTTTCTAACAAGGCCTCGTTCTTTAGGTAGTTAATGATGGGGTTCATCCAAAAGTTAGGTTTTTTCGTAATTACTACAATTTCATCCTATTATTTAGTGCTTGGGGATGAAAAGAGCTCTACTGGGATTGACTCCATGAGATTCGGGTCATTTATAGTGGACAATCAAGCAGGGCATTGGCGTGAGCATTCTGAGTTTGTGGAGCTTGGGTGATCTCGGATTGTTCAAAGGATCCTAGTAACTCTTGGACTTTTTGGAGATACTTTGCCATCTTTTGCTCGCGTGCTTGGTACTCGCCCCTTATTTGGCAAACAATGAGTTACGAGTCACTGAATATCTTCAGTTTCTCTGCCTGCACCACCTTGGCTAATCGTAAGCCTGCCAGCAGAGCTTCATACTTAGCTTCATTATTTGTGGCTTAGAATTCAAATCTTAAGGCGCTAAAGATTTTATGCCCTTCTGGGCTGACGAGAAGTATCCCTATGCCAGACTTTTTGTCGTTGGACGATCCATCAACAAATAACTCTTAACATGGGGCATCAGAGACTTCCGCTTCTTCTCTTACGGGTCCTGTGAATTCAGTAATAAAATCGGCTAGCTCTTGCCCCTTGATAGCCGTCCTGGGCTTACTTAATATCAAATTGAGCGAGCTCTATTGCCTATTTAAGTAGTTGTCTGGAAACATCGGTCTTTTACAGGATTTGACTCAAGGGATATTGTGTAAGAACTCTGATACTGTGAGCTTGAAAGTGGGGTTGCAACTTTCTTGAAGCTACAACCAAGCAATAGGTGAGTTTTTCCATAAATGAATACCTTGTTTCCGCATCCAACTACCTCTTGCTTATATAATAGATGGGGAGCTAAATGCCCCCTTTTCCCTTGTCAATGCTGTGCTCAAGGCGTGCTATGACACTTCAAGGTAGACAATCAATTTCTCACCTTCTTTTGGTTTAGAAAGGAGAGGTGCTTGACTGAGATAATCTTTAAGCTCTCTGAATATGTCCTCGCACGCCGCGGTCCACTCAAACCTTCTTACCTTCTTGAGGATGTTGAAGAAGGGAATACACTTATCGGTGGCTTTTGAAATGAATCGGCTTAGGGCAGCGACTTGGCCATTTAAGCTTTAGACATTTTTGGGGCCAATGGGGGAACGTATGTCGAGGAGAGCTTTGATCTTTTCTGGATTGGCTTCGATCCCTCAGTTATTGACTATGAAGCAGAGGAATTTACCTGAGGCTACACCGAATCACATTTGAGTGGATTCAAATTCATCTTATACCTCCTTAGGATCTGAAACATTTCATCTAAGTTGTGGACGTGGTCGACGAGTTGCTTGGATTTTACAAGCATGTTGTCCACATCAACCTCTATTGTTCTGCCAATTTGTTCTTGAAACATTTTATTCATTAATCATTGGTAAGTTGCCCCCACATTTTTGAGTCTGAAGGGCATTACTTTGTAGCAGTATAATCCACAGTCAGTGATAAATGAGGTATGTTCTTCATCCTGCGTGGCCATCAAAATCTGGTTATATCCCGAGTAGGCATCAATAAAGCTGAGGAGTTCGTGCCCCACCGTCACATTGACAAGCTCATCCATCCTCGGTAGGGGAAAGCTATCTTTTGAGCATGCGCAATTAAGGTCTGTAAAATCGACACACGTCCTCCATTTCCCATTCTTTTTCTTGATGAGGACGGGATTGGCTTCCCAGGTGGGATACCATGCTTTCCTGATAAAATTGTTGGCCAGGAGTCTATCCACCTCTTCTTTAACTATTGCGTAGTGTTTAATGATCATTGGCCTTCTTTTTTGACAGACTGGCTTAGCCTGGGGATTGATGTTTAGTAGATGTGACATTATCTTCAGATCAACACCTTCCATATCCTCGTGGTTCCAGGCGAATACTTCAGCATTTGCCTTAAGAAAGCCTGTCAGTTGTGTTTTTACCTCGGGTGGCAATCATTTTCCCACCTTCAGGCACCTCTTCTTGTCTTTCTCGCTTACTAGCATGTCTTCCAGATCCTCGGTTGGCCCTGTGGTCCGTTCAACATCCACTTCTCGAGGGTCAAGGTCATAGGTGACCTCTTTTTCACTCGTCGGGCAAGAGTACCCACCATAGACCATGTCCACCTTTTTTCCTTATACCCCGAGTTTAACCGCTTCTTCATAGCAACGGCAGGCTACTTGTTGTTCTCCTTGGATGCACCCCGTTCCACTCAGGATAAGAAATTTTATGATAAGCATTTTAGTTGATACTACCATGTCAAGATCGTTAATGGTGGGTCATCCTAGTACCACGTTATAGGCTGATGGATAGTCAATAATCAAGAAGTCTGCCACGATGGTGGCTTGTCGGTCTAGGTCTCCTATGGTGAGTGGGAGTTTGATTCACCTTATTGGAAGTATCCTATCTTCGGTGAATCCATAAAGGGGCTTTGGTGATGGGTCTATTTGGCCCGTGCTTACACCCATCTGATCAAAGCATGCTTTATATATTACATTGACGAAACTTCCAGTATCTATCATTATCCTCCTTACCTCTGTATTGGCTATTTTTGCCCGTATGACGATGGTGTCATTATGTGGGAAGTGCACTCCTGATGCATCTTCTTCGGTGAATGAGATATCATTCATGACAGTTTTTGCTTTTTTGGCTGGCTTGTCATTTTGTACATGGCTGGCGAGAAGGACACAGCCTGCCTCCCGCACATAACGATTATGTGATCGACCCGATGTGCCGCTGTGAAGCCCACTATATATGGTGAAAATCATCCTTGTGGAAGGTGCTTCCTCATTCTCAGGGGTCTGATGACGCCGTGACGTGTGTTGTCGAAGGTGCGGGGGTCGCTGTCCCGGAGCTCCTACCACGTACTCTCCTAAATGACCTTTCTTGATCAGGTCCTCAATGGGGTCTTTCAATGCCTAACAATCTAACGTATTGTGCCCGACTTCGCTGTGATAGGCACAAAACTTGTTCTAGTTTCTCTTATCAATGGGGGTCTTGATGGGCCTAGACCGACCGAAGTCTTCATTATCCCTTTCTACAGCGTAGATCCTGTCGAGGCCATCTGACAAGATGGTGTAGGTTTCGTAGCGATGTTGAGGCTGATAGGGCTCACCTCGGGCTTTCTTTGTGATTTGACCTCTCGGACCACTCTCTCGACCTCCTCGATCATTCTCGTTCCCACTTCGTTTCTTCCCCTTGGAGGTGTCCGCTTTGTATTTCTTTTTTAGCTTCCTCAAGCTGAAAGTCTCTTCCCAATGGATTTCCTTTACAGCTTGCTCGTAGAACTCATCCAAAATTTTTATAGGAGATTTGTATATGTCCTCATACAGCTTCCCATCTTTTCGGAGTCCGACGGAGATTGCAATGAGGATACTCTCATCCAATGAGCTATAAACATTTCTGACTTCTTATCGGAACCTCATGATATAGTCCTTGAGCGGCTCATCCTTTCATTGGAAAATCGTGGCCAGATGGCAGGAGGGAGCGAGCTACTTAGTGCCCTATATTGATCACGAAACTTGGTCTGACATTCGTCCTAACTTCTTATACTGTGAGTTGGAAGACTTCTAAACCATGTCAGCGGTATTTTCTCGAATTTTACAGGGAAAACTCAGCATTTCACCAACGGACTGGAAGTTTGTAGATCCATTTAGACGTTGAAAGCGTCCAAGTGATTATAAAGGTCACTGTCCCCGTTGTATAGGGGAACGTTCAAAAATTTAAACCTGTGGGGAAGGGGTTCTATCTCAATTCAGCAAGAGAGGGGGGTTCTCCCCTCGCAGGACTCTCGATTTCCTTGGGAGGTGAAATTCTTTTCCAGTCGTTCCATTTTCTGGAATAGTTCCTCAACCTTTTGATCTCAGGAGTTTGATCAACGATTAGAGGTTTTTTGACTCTTTTCTTCTCGCTTCCCACGAGAATGTCGATTTGAGGTTTTGCGCTTCTGGCTGTGTTCATGGTCAGTCGAGCCATGATTTGTTTCTCTGTCACCATCAATTCCGCCTGAGCCTTTGCTTTGATACGAATCTTCTTCCTGGACATTGTCCTCCTCGTCTTTGTCGTCCTCCCAAAGTCGATGGACTAAGGATCACAATCGTGGGTTAGAAGAATGAAGTGAATGGATTTAATGGCGTTTGACCCTAGTTTACTGATCATGTTGAGTTCCTGGATGGCGACGCTCATTTTCGAAGGTGACCGCTCCCCCTTGTCCCGGTGCACCTTGGGCATGCACTTGAGACAACATCCGTACCATGTCAGCCTATTCCTTCATGGTGTTTTCCAACGCCTCCTGACCCTTTTTGAGAGCCTCTTGGTGTCGTTGCCAAGTTCGCCCGTCGCCAACTTCAGGGCTCGCTGCAGGGGCAGCTATGTTTTGCTGCTGCATCTGGCCTTCTGGTTGGCTAACGGGAATTTCAATATTCCTGATAGTTTTCCCCCTTGCCATTACATCTAAAACGACTTTTCGAAGATTAGAGATGAGGAATATGTAGTGGGGGCCCTCCTTCTAGCACTAAAATATTGACACCAAAATCTGGTCAACTAATTTTGTCTAGTGACACTCCTGATTGCAAGTTAAGAAGAAAGAAGAGACAATGGCGATGAAAGTTAGAGAAGGGAGAAAAAGAACAATGACACCTGGAGTTTATCGTGGTTCGGCTAAAGCCAATTCTTGGCTCCTAAGTCCACATTGTTCTTCTTTTATTCACTATCGAAAGGTCTTTTTTAGATCAGATTACAATAGTTGTATGACTTTCTTATAACAAGTAAGGTGTTCTCTCACTAAGGCTCCTACACAGGGAATTCTCTCTTTTCTTACCAGCAGAGTTTTTACATGTATTTTTCGCTATCCCCTATGATGGTCCCTCCCTTTCTATTTATAGTTAGGGAGAAGGTTACAAATGTAATTTCATGATCTACAGAATGATTATCTTCACTGCTTATGACATTAAATGCTTGCCATCAGACAATAAATGTTGGGCAAATCATTGTCGGATTTCCGAGGAGCTAATGTGTAATCTTGAGGCTTAAGCTATCAAATTGGTTTGACACACTCCTGATGGCTAACTGGACTCCGTGCGAGCATCCATTAGTAGTGGGCAAGCGAGGAGGTCAGAGGCCGAGCGAACGGGACTTTCGGGTTGTCGCCTTCATCCTCGTTTGGTCTTCTTCCGGGGGCTGACAGTCTTGCTTGTTGTGGGTTTAAACTCTTTCTGTCGGATTGCGCCTTTCGTTACGCAGCATCGCGAGGTTACATGGCTTTCAATTGATGACCGAAGTCTTCGTTTGGCAGAATTGGATTTTGAGCTAGACCCAACCTTGATTGACGACGTTTGCTCCTGGACTTAACCCGGGCCAAATTTCGCATCCTAATAATGCCCATAACAATTATAAATACATTATTTAAAATGTCAAATTAACATTTATTTATATCAATAACTTAATATATATATAGAGAGAGAGAGAGAGAGACACACACGTGGGAGGGATCACTGGTGTAAAAGTAGGAATATTTACATGGGTGAAAGTTTTTTAAATAATGATTTTCTTCAATCCAACAATTAATTTATAAGTATTTATAATATGTATCTTATATATAAATTTAAACAATAATAAATATGTAATCAATTAATTAAAATTTACTTATAATTGAATGAAATATTTTATATTAATTTTAAAATTTATTAATGAAATATTTGCTAGTTTCATATTGATATAAATTTTATGAATATAATATATATAATAAATAAATTAAATCCATGAATTTCATGAATTTTTATTTAAAGAATTAAAATATGTCACCATATATTTCCAAACTTATAATAATATTTACAGATCGCTTAATCCTAAAATTCAAACTTAAAGTATGCAAATTCAAAATTACAATCTTTACCAATTAAGTTAATTTGAAGGATGGTTAGTGGTAGTATTTTGAAATTAAGAAAAAAAAATTGAAAGAAAAACTAAAAATTATTTAATAGGTAAATGGGCAACATGGACAGGAACAACATCTACCAAGGGTAGACGATGCCACTGCTAACGTTTCCCCATATTTTTTTTATAAAAAAATTGCATTATAGAGGATAATTGTTTCAAATGAATATCATCACTGAAAATAGTTTTTAATAAATTTGTTTCAAATGAATATCATCTCTAAAAATAGTTTTTAGGATAGTGTTATTGGAGTCAAACATGCGGAAATTTTCAAACTTTTTTTAATCATAAATTGATTTTTTCCAAATTTTTCACCGGTTATAAATCCACACTAAATTTTAACCACTACTAACGTCCAACTTCAGTTTAATTTGAACGGTTGATGACTGTTTGATTTTTTTTTTTTTTTTTGTGCCTTGTCTTATCACGCACTCCTTTCCTTGCATGAGGAGGAGGATATACTAGAGCGATGACGTAGTGCATCAAACATCTTCATTTTGTTCTACTTTTTTGTTCAGATTATTTTCTTCTAACTTTAAATAAAGTAAAAAATATACAGCTAATAATCTAAGACAAAGATGACTCTTAGACAATTACTAATGAAATTGACCATTTCCTTTTCTCTTTATTAATGTTAAAGAGAGATATATATACAAAATTTTTAGAGTAAAATATAATATATCCTCTTAAATCTGTGTCGTGTGCAAAAAAAAAAAAAATCCCTTAATTTTAAACTGAGGGCAATTTTTAGATACAATATTTTTAGAGTAAAATATAATTTATTCTCTTAAATTTGTATCTTGACAAAAAAAATCCCTTAATTTTAAACTAAGGATAATTTAATATCTACATTATAATTATTAGGTAATTAATCCCCTCAATTAAAGTTTTGCTTTGTTATTGGTCCCATCTCTGAAATACAAGAACAATGACTACCATACTTTCATTTTGTGTCGAACTGGCTCTCTCTATAAAATAAAATAAAATAAAATAAAACACTATGCATGGATTTACAATTCAAAGACAGATGATGTTTGATCTCATTTTGCTATATAGTTTGATAGACATGTATTTTGCACTTTGTATAAACAAAAAAAAGGCAAAACTCCCTTTTAATTCTATCACACACACACACAGACTTGGTCTCGTGAAATACAATGATATTTGGGTATTCCCAAGATGGATACTCGAAAGAAGCTCAAAATGTGTTCAGTACGCAACTTCATTGGCGCATAAACTGCAGCATATCAGCAGTTGTTGCTATTTTAGTCGTTAAACAACATTTGATGATTGATGAAGATTACATTTCAAGATTAAAAAACACTAATTTAATGATTAGTAAATAATGGGTTTTGCAGACATCAAAGACATAAAAGCAAACAAATTTGAAGGATATGGTATCGGGTTTGACCCTGTCTTCCAATCAACTTATTATATTATATTAGTTGTTAACTAATTGTATTAACGGGTGATTTATAATTAATTATATTAATTAATTTAATTAGTTGATGACATTAGTTATTTATATAAAGATAGTTAATGAGATTAAATATTTATTATTAATTATTTATATATAAAATTATATATAAGAATATAGATATATTTTATAATTTATTTAAGTATTATTTTATTTTAATAATATTTCATATTTTAAAATTTTATTTATCATTTTTTTAAAAAATCATTCTAATTTATTATTCATCAGACTTTCCTTTAAGAAATATATAACTATAAGTTATTATATTTATTAGTTTTTCTTTAAATAAAAATAATTATAATTTATTATTTATTAGACTTCCTTTAAAAAATAAAGAATTATAATTTATTATATTTATTATATTTTCTTCTAAGAAATAAATAGTTACTATTTATTATAATTTTTTATTAAGAAATATATAATTTGATATAAAAATAAGTTTTTATATTACTAATTATTATTATTATTATCATTATTCATGTTGTTATTATGGTGAAAGAAAAGAGAATAATGATTAAATAATATATTTAATACATATAAATCAATTGAGAAATAGTTTATAACAAAATATATTTTATGTATATTTTTATAAGAGTTTTTTTATATATCAAGGACAAGAATGTCAAAAATTGAATTGATAAGGATAATAATGTCTTTTTTGCATTATAAATATCAAACTGCTAATTGAAAATGTTAGATTTTTTTAGTTTTTCTTTTTAGCTTTTTAAAAGTCAAAATGCTAATTAAAATTATCATTAACCAAATATTAAAATAATTGATTAACTTAATTAAAAATTAAAGTTCTTTGAATCAGCTAAAAGCTAATCAAAAAATTATTTACCAAACATCCTTTTTATCTATTTTAAAGTTAAGTTAATATGAGAGTAAAGTTTTGTTTGGTGTCCTCGTTAATTTTGATGGTAACTTAACATGAGAGGCTTAATAATCCATTAATTATAATTTAGATATTAAACCATCTTTAATTTGAAATTAGGGTTTTTTTTTTCACAGAACACATATTTCAAGGGGTGAATTACATTTTATCCAAATTTTTATATGGATGGAGATTTAAAATTTTTTATAATATTTAATGGAATCCACAAAATATTTTGTATGTCTTTCTTCCATGTAATAGGAATATGATAAAAAAATTAGAAATGATATAATCCGTAAGTAATTAATAATTAATGAGAGTAATTAGTAATTAATGAGTTTGTGCGGTCAACGTATAGTGAAAATAAAATAAAATACAGCAATATCTTTGGTTTCCGATGCACAAAAAGAAAAAAAAAGACATTTAAGACAAGAAGAATTCTAAATCCACATCCTAATTTTCAGACAAATAGATGAAACTGAATGGATGCTTAATCAGTTATGTAACCACTCACAGAAGGTCAGAATATATAAAAACGAGAAGTTATTTGATCTTCAATACAAAAGATTTGAAAAAAAAAAAAAAAGGGCTAAAGATCTAAATTTCTGGGTGACGCCCGGATAATAATATGACATCTATATAAATAGGTGAGGTCTTTTGCCATCTATTCAATCATATTAAGCTTTAATATCTGATTAATATGGCTCAATTAAAAGGCTCAGATCCGAGATTTGGTGTAGCTTTCTTGCTGTTTGTGATGGTTCAATGGGAAATAGCACAGGCAGCAACCTTTGCTCTTGGTGACGCTAGTGGTTGGACCTTCAACGTGCAGGGCTGGTCTGCTGGAAAAAGCTTCAAAGCTGGTGATATACTGTGTTTGTTTATTCTCCACAACTTGATCTCTCTCACTGTTCTAAACCTCAGAGGCGAGAGAATAAGATAAATTAATTGAGTTGAATATATAATGTGTTAGAATTTTTTATGCATTAACATAATTCTATAATATATCAGATTAATTGAATGTCACATTCTTAGAACTTGTTGTTATTAAGCTCAATTATTTATAATCATTTTGATGGGCTTATATGGATATTGGACTCTATATTTGGACTTGCCATGATGGGTAGACTTAACCCATTTTGTTTATATATATAGGGAGAGGCCCTATTCCTTTCCACTAATTAGTGTACAGTTTTCCCATCTAAAATTGATATAGAGAATTTTGAGATGGAATAGGGATAATAATTCTCCCTTTTGCATTGCAAGATTCTAGATCTGAGATGGCTTCAGCATCTAATACTATTTCAGGTAATTTTGATTACTCTTAAATCTCAATTTTGTTATTTGTTATATTTTCTTTAGATGCCATATGTTAGGGATTAGATTGTATTCTTTTGGATATTTCTAACAATTGGTATCAGAACCAATCTAATCCTACTATGATTATAAATTAGAAATTATCAAATTAGGTAACACGCAATTTGTTTTTCCTAAAAACATATATTGTAATTGAATAGTTTTTGTGAAATTGGGTTCGATTTTTCCTAGATTTTGATCTTAAACATCTAGATTATGTTTTACTGAGAATCCAAAGATGAAATTGCTGGAAAACTTTTAGTTTCCAAATGTTTTTTTTATAAAACCCGGATGCAGAACCCGAATAGCCTTTGGATTTCAACTTCAATTTTTCCAATTTTTTTGTACTCAATTTGAATAATTCTATGGGTTTTTCTAGATCATTAGATTGTGAATCTAATGAGACTAAAATTACTGGATTTTGTTGACAATTGAAAGAGAATTTATGCAGAAATTATTTTGGATTCCACTCTAACCCAACCGAACGATTTTTTTAAAATACCCATTTATTTTGCCATAAAATCATGAAATTAATAAAGGGCTTTTGAAAATTGTAAAATTCTAGTTTCATAGACACAAAGATCATGAAATTTGGTTGAGAAATGAAGGAGAAATAGCATCAAACCCGATTACAGCATTTCTGGGTTTTCAAGTCCAAAAACAAGTCGATGTGACCTGGCCAGAGGAGGAAGATGAAGTCCTCTAGCGAAGCCCATGCGTATTAAAGGTGCATATGGGTGCGTGCAGCACATTTACGTGTCATTTTGATGCGTTGTTTTTTTCCAGTGTGCTCCATTTGTTATCTTCTCTATTTTAGAAATTTTAATTAATTTTTTAAAATACGGGAAGTATTTATTGTTAATTTAATGACATTTAAATTAGTAAAAATCTATGTTATTAATTGATTTGAAGCCTGATATTTTTTGTGTAATGTTTTGAAATATTTATGTACAATATACATTACACATTTTCAAATATAATATGTTATATTATTTAAACAATTTTTTGGATTATATATATTTGATTATGTTGACAAATTTTTTGTATTTTGTTGTGAAAATTACTGTTGATGTTATATATGAGAATTTAGGCTATTTTTGATAATATAAAGTGGTTTGAGATTTTTTTTTATTATGATTGTGAGCTCGCTTATCGTGGGACCAATCATTTTGTATATATCTCAAATAAAAAAATTATGTTCAAATTACGTTACAGATTATATCATTAATGGTGTAATTTTAGTTGGTTTTCAAAAGGAGGAAAAAATTTAATCATAACTATGACATTGTTGTGGCATTGAAATAAATTTATGAATTAAATAGCATCATTATTTTATATTTTCTTATTGAATTTCTTATCAATGTCATGTTAAAAAAAAATCTGGGCTATTGTTTGAGGATTTTAATATCTTAAACACCTTTGTGGATATGGTTGTGATCTCACCTATTGCAGATCTAATCATTTGGCTTGTATTATATTTTTCTCAAATAAATTATGTTCAAATAATATGAAATAATATTAAAGATTATATCATTAATTACTATACCCTATCGGTGTATAATTAGTGATATGATTCTTGATGGGTAGTGAAAATTAGTTACATTGATGCTATGTTCTTAAAATCTTAAATACCCTATCGGTATTAGGTTTTAAGGATATAACATGCAATGGTTATAGAGCATACTTATGCATTGTAATTCAGGACCCTTTGGTATGATTACAATGGCATAGAGGCCTAACTTCATTTACTAGCCTAGTTAATAGGATTATTAAGGAAACTATTTTCAAAAAATGTTGGAAGGGATCGAATATGAGGACCGGGTAAATTCCATAAAATTGAGACCTTGCTATTAGTATGACTTTAAATGAGAGTAAGCCTTATACCCCACTAAGACCTCTTATGCTACTGAAAGGTCAAGTAAAACATCTTTGATTTTGAACTTTGTCAAATTTGACAGAGTTTAGAAGGGCCACTATCCAATGGTGTGAGTGACGTGCATAAGCATGTCATGAAACTT
>JANHAO010020003.1:0-13042 GCA_026873985.1 Saraca asoca
CCGATGTCTACGTTGTTCTTATCCATTGTTACTGCTACTAATTGCCATGAATATTATAGATGTAATAATAAACTAACAAAATTAATATATATATATATATATATATATATATATATTCATCATACCTAATGTTGACCAATCATGCTTGTTGACATGTGGAATGGTTCATCCACGAAGAATCCAAGTGTTTCTTTCCTATTTTCTTCCCATCTGGGATCTGGCTAATCATGATGATGCAAGGATCAATTTATTTGTAATGGCAGGTGGCATTTTAATTCAATGCAAGTTTGAATCTGATGCTCCATTTCTATTGAAGTAAATTAATAAATCGAAATCAATTTATTCAATTGCATTTCATTATAGGAAATTTATTTCATTAGGGGTATTGCTTTCAATAAATTAGTCTGCAAATCTTCTAGATCCTTCACATAGCTGTATACATTGGTTGACAATCCAACTTCAGGTGTGACGATAGGCTATTGGAAGATTCATCGTTATAAAATGGGGTTGATTTCATGCTTGCTTATTCTATTATGATCACTTCACTTTGTGAGAAATATCGCCAAAAAAAGATCTGCAAGATTTTGGCCAAAAAATATGGCCAATATAATGTCCGATTTGCCGTTACTTTAAGAATAAGTTCATTATCTCCTAATAATAGAAAAATTTAGATATCTTGGTGATGGATTAAGTATCGTCATATATTGCAAAGTTTGGGTCCCCAATACCATTCATATCCATACAAAAAAGAATCATTATCATTTTAAGTGAGAACAAGGTATTGAAAGCTCTCAAACCATTTGACACTGTGTGTAAAACAGTCAAGCTTTAGTTCGAATGTCAATAGCTGAAGGTAATCCATTGCACTTTGCTTAAATTATAGTTTGTTTTTTGTTACAGGCGTTTTTTGAACTAAGCGGAATGAACTAGTAGAGGCTCAGAGAACCAGATCAGGACAAAAGGTATGGCCTAACCTGAAGCAAGGTCGCTAAAGCTAGATGGCAGGTCGCGTAGCGCGAGCTTGAACCTTCCGGCTGGCCAAGGCTATAATGAACTTCCCTCGGCATAATTGAGAACAGCTAATGTCTGACTGATAGTTTGAGTACACTTCTGACTTATAAATTAGCCTCCAAAGTTTGACAGTAATTTGCCCCACATTATTATCCAACGCCAAGCATTTATTACTTGATATGGCTGTAATCATAGTTTTATAATGATAAATTATGACTTGTGACCTTCTCGGCTTCTATAAATAGGAAGGGAGAGCCATTGTATGAAATATAGTAAAATACATGCAGAAACTCTACTGCAATAGAGAGAGATTGTAAGCATTGTAAACCAAACAGGGAGACAACTCTAAAGCCAATACAATTACAATGGACATAGGGATAAAATTGGCTTTAGTCTAACCACGGTAAAAATTCCATGTGTTTATCTTATTTTCTTCTTCTTGTTCTTGTCGTTTCTCCTTTTTTTACGCCTTATACAGTAGTTTGGGTTTAAGAACTCTCAATTGATCGATTATCAAAATCGACTGCCAATATTTTAGCACGCTTGGTGGGACCAGATTACTTCTCTATTGATTCACTAACCAACTGAGATGGCAAAAGGAAGAACAACCAGGAGCTCTGACGTTGCTGTAAATCAGCCAGGTGGCCGTCAAGAGCAACAACGAAACATCCTAGAAGAAGGAAGTCTGGTTCTAGTAAGTGTTTCCACCATTCCCCTAGAAGCCAACGGTGTATAGGCATTGTATCAATGCCAGGAAGCACTCGAGTATACAATTAGAAAGCTTGTTGACGCCATCACTGCGCTAACTCAGGTGCACACTCATGGAGCTCAGGAACAGGCTAAAGTTGCAGTAGCAAGAAGGACAGAACAGGGACCACAAAGGGAGGTGTAGGCTCAGGGAGAGAAGCCGGCGGAAGAAGTACCTTAACATGTGAATTCAATTCACTCTTCTAGTTCACAACCTGAACCGCAGAACCACCAAGATCATAATAACAATGGAAGTGGATGATCTAGAAACTCACATTACATTGAAGGCTCAAACGCAATTCGTCACAGCACCAGAGATTGTTGATCTGAAACACAGAACTCGATGGTAGGGGAGTTATTACAAAAGGTCCAGTGGTTGGAGAGACACCTCTCAGCTCAAGATCAATCAGGTCGCTATGAGGAAAGGACTCCATTCTCTAAGGAAATTGAGATAGAACCCTTTCCACACCGATTTAAAGTTCCCGCTATCCCATTCTATGATGGGAAAGGCAACCCTTATGACCACTTGGATGCCTTTAACATCCAAATGGACCTCTAGACATCCAACCCCTTGGTCAAGTATCATGTTTTTCTAGCAACTTTGGGAGTGTGCCTAGAGCCTGGTTCAAGAATCTTCTCACTCGTGGCATAAGAAGCTAGGAAGAGTGCCAGAAGAAGTTTATTGACCAATACATGGCCCTGAAGAGACAACTCACGTCGTCATGCCACCTCACTACAATTTTTCAGCAGAGGGACAAGTCATTGAAGAATTACATTATAAGGTTTTGTAATGAAATGAATAATGTAGAGAGTCTCTCAGATGATAGTATTTTAACAGTGATCTCAACAAGTCTCCATAGGGATAGGAAATTATATGAGAGTATTTACAAATCTCCAGTAAGAGACCTGGGAGAGTTCTACAAGAGAGTCACAAATGAGGTTAGATGGAAAGAAACCTTTGGTTTGAGGAAACCTAGACAAAAAAGTAAGGCAAATGGCTCTGCCTTCAATTAGAATAAGAATGGAGTAACCATGGGAAGGGCAAGACGACTTAAAATGTTAACACAGGAGCCCAACAAGCAAAGAAAGCAAGGCAGGAGTGACCTCAACCCCGAAGTTGCTATGATAACTATAGTATTCTGTTCAACACCTAGGACAAAATATTTGCCACGAAAGAGCACCAAGAAGATTTTGGGCTTTCTAGGCCCTTGAAGACCCCTCACCAAAACAAAGATGCTAGTAGGTTTTGCACCTACCACAATTCAATCAAGCACAATACCTCAGAATGTAGATCGCTTAAAGATGTGATTGAAAATCTAATCCAGAGAGGTCACTTGAGAGAGTATGTGGTATAACCTACTGAGCAACAACCTCAGCGATCCCAATCATTGGCCCAATCATCTCAGTAAGATGAACATAGGCAACCGATTGTGGTGAGGACTATCTATACCATCCATGGTAGACTGCACATCGCGAGCACCTCACGAGGATTGCACGAGCGTCATGTGCAGAGTGCGAGCTATGTCTTGTCCATGGGTCATGAGTTAGAACGACTCGCTAAGAGAGCTAAAACTATGTTAAAGTGCATCATCTTTGTAGATGATGATGCTTAGTGAATCTAGGCACCCTACAATGATGCCCTTGTTATACGAGCAAAGATCAGCAACACTGAAGTCCAAAGGATTATGCTAGACATTGGGAGTTCGATGAATGTCATGTACAAAAAGTGCTTCGAGCAAATGGGGTTAAGTGAAAGCGACTTAAAGCCTTCACTTGAAGCTCCTTTTGGCTTTACAGGAGATGTGATCTTTCCAATAGGGCAAATCAGTCTCCCAATCACTTTGGGAGGCCAAAAGTGCCAAACCATAGTTTTGACTGATTTCTTGGTTTTTGACTATCCCTCAGCCTACAAAATAGTGTTAGGGCGACTTGCAATGAATGAGTTGGATCTAGTCATGGCAACCAAATCCCTGACGATGCAATTCCCAACCCTTAACAGAGTGAGATGCACGTGGGGAAAGTAGTGTATGGCCTGACGATGCTATGAAGATGCAGTAAGGATCAGAGAAAAAGAGAAAATAGTTGATGTGGTCTCCAGCGAAGAACCTTGAGCCTCGAGCATTGCGAGACTCAATTACAATCTTGACCCCCATGATCTGGACATGCAAAGGGAAATTGAACCTATGGAAAAGCTCGAGGAGATATCGATTAGTGAGGCAGACAATGAGAGACGCCTCAAGCTAGGGAAAAATTTATCCCCTGATATGAAAGCTTAGCTAACTGACTTTTTGAAAGTGAATCTGGACATTTTTGCATGGAATCATGAGGACATGGTAGGGATCAATCCTAAGATTATGCCACACAAGCTGAATATAGATCCCCTCCAGAATCCAATTTGCTAAGAGAGGAGGCCACTGATAGCCGAACGATCTGCAGCTCTCAAAGAAGAAGTGGACATACTCTTGACTAACGGATTCATCTAAAAGGCTCACTACCTGACCTAAGTAGCAAATCCAATTTTGGTAAAGAAAAAGAATAGAAAATGGAGAACCTGTGTTAACTTCACTGACCTTAATAGAGCTTGTCGGAAGAACATTTTTCCATTACCTAGAATTGACCAGCTTATTGATGCAACAGTAGGGCATCAACTTCTCAGCTTTATGGATGCTTATTCAGGGTACAACCAAATACGCATGGAGTCTATGTGGATGCCCTTTAGATTGAAGAATGCAGAAGTGACCTACCAGCGTCTAGTCAACATGATGTTTAAAGAGCAGATCAGGAAGACTATGGAAATCTATGTGGATGATATGCTTGTGAAGTCTAAGCAGGCCATGGAGCATGTGGAAAACTTGGAAGAAATGTTTCAAACTTTGAGAAGATACAGGATGAAATCGAATCCTCTAAAATGTGCCTTCGGAGTGTCCTTAGGAAAATTTCCTAGGTTTATGGTAAATAGTAGGGGGATTGAAGCAAACCTCAAGAAAATTAAGGCACTCGTTGACATGAGATCTCCAACTAGGGTCAAAGATGTTCAGAGTTTGACCGATAGAGTTACTGTGCTTGGTTGATTTATCTCCAAAGCAACGGACAAATATAAGCCATTCTTTGACGTTCTAAGAAAGTGTAAGTGATTCAAGTGGATGGAGGAATGTGAAACTCTCTTCCAACACTTAAAGGAATACCTGGGCCGAGCTCCATTGTTATCCAAACCATAGGAAGGTAAGAACCTTATTCTATACTTGGGAGTGTCCCAGCATGCTGTCAGTGCAGCCTTTGTCCAGAATGAAAATGGAGTCTAACTCTCGATTTATTATATAAGCAAAAGGTTAATAATAAACATCAAAGAGAACTACACGCTTATGGAAAAGCTCGCATATAGCCTCATGATCGTTTCTAGAAAGCTATGGCTTTACTTTCAGGCGCACTTCATCGAGGTACTCACTCAGTACCCACTAAGACAAACTTTGCAGAAGACAGATACCTTAGGATGTCTATTGAAGTGGGCTATCGAGCTTGCTCAATTCAATATTCAATTCAAACCAGGATCGGTAATTAAAGGGCAAGCATTAGTTGACTTCATTGTGGAATTCACCGGACCAATGAAAAATGAAATGGAGATTCTAGAAGGCCCATGGTGGGAACTCTTCATAGATGGGTCCTCTTGTGAGCATCAAGCGGGGGTTGGAATATTGTTTATCAATCTGGAGGGACACAAGATCCTTTGTGCACTGTGATTTGAGTTTCTAGCCACCAATAACGAAGTAGAATACAAAGCACTGCTCACAGGATTCTGTTTAGCAAGAAAGGTACGAGCTGAGAACTTGAGGATCTTCAGCAATTCTTAACTCGTCATTTGTCATATAAAGGGTGAGTACCAAGCAAAGGGATCGAAAATGGTTGCTTACCTCTAGAAAGTTTAGGAGCTACTTAAAAAATTTTCCACGAGCTTAAAACGTACATGTGCACGCATTAGCTCGCCTGGCCATAACCAAGGATGTGGATTTCTTGGGTGAAATCCCAATAAAAACTCTCTCGTCACCGAGCATCAAGCAAAAAGATGTTCTAACAATAGCCGTTGTGGCCCAAAACTCATGGATAACCCTAATCCTAAAGTATTTGTGAGATGGTGAGCTTTTAGAGGATAAATTGGAAGCACGTTACATGTGAGCTCGAGCTGCCAGATACTGCATTATCAATAACATGCTCTATAGAAGAGGTTTTTCTGCTCCACTCCTTAGATGCATCGATAGCCCAGATTGTGACATCATCCTTGAAGACATCCATGTCAGGCATCATAAAAACCATGCTAGGGGGCTAGCTCTAGCTCAAAAAATTGCTCCGACAAGGTTTCTTCTAGCTAACCATAAAGAATGATGCAATTAACCTTATTAAATGATGCGATAAATGTCAAAGGTTCTCCAAAGTTCCTCGAGCTCGTCCAGCTAGTCTTCAGCAAATGATTAGCCCATGGCCCTTCAAATATGGGGCATTGATCTGGTCGGACCACTTCTTACAAGTCACAAAAACTGTAAGCATGCAGTGGTCACCGTCGACTATTTTACCAAGTGGGCCAAAGCAAAAGAATTGGCTGAAATCTCCTCCTCCAAGATTGAAAAATTCATCTGGAGTAATATTATTTGTCAATTCATGATTCCTCAATAGATCGTGATAGATAATGGGACTTAGTTTACTAGTGAGCAGTTAGTGAATTTCTATAGCGGCCTTGGGATTGAAAAGAGCTTCTCAGTAGTGGACCATTCTCAAGCCAACAGGTAAGTAGAAGCTGTGAACAAGATCATTAAATAGATCTTGAAAACTAAATTAAAGGCTAAGAAGGGAGCATGGGTAGATGAATTGCCGAAGGTACTATAGGCCTACAGGACCACAGCTCGCAGTGCCACAAGTGAGACTCCCTTTTCAATGGTTTACAAGTTTGAAGTGATGATACCAGCAGAATACAAAATAACTTCACATCAAAGAACAACTTTCAATCCAGAGGAAAATGACCAACTGCTCGTTGCATGTCTCGATCTCGTTGAAAAATTAAGAGACACAACCTATTTTAGAATCACAACTTACCAGGAGTGAATTGTGAGATACTACAATAGGAAGGTCTGAACTTGGAGCTATAGACCAGGTGACCTTGTACTATGACTCATCCTACTTGGGGCTCGAAAGGCCAGTGAAGGAACTCTGGGCCCCGAATTGGGAAGGACCGTACATAATAAAGAAGAACCTAGGCAATGGATCATATCATTTGACTGATATAAATGGAACTGAGTTCACTCAAGCATGGAACGCAGTGTATCTCCAGCCGTATTATCAATAAAGGCAAACTTGGCCTTATAAATGTGTAACATTCTTTAAAGTTTTGAATTAAATAAGGATCAAAGAATTCTTTTTTCTATTTATATTATGTCTAGTGTGCTCTTTAATGTATTTCATCGACAGTCAACTTTATTTAACTCAACGAAGAAAAACTATATTCTACGAGGATAGCCTAGCCAGCTATCTCACGAAGTGAAAAAGTTCAAGCCTCGCACGCTACAGTCTAATATGACTCATTCAAGTCTATCCAGTTCATAAGTAGATTTGTTAACAAAATGTTCAAATGTTCGATAGATCACAAAATTCCAGTTATTCACATAAAGATGTCTCGGTTACAAACAAAAGGGAGCATAAAATCAAATCAAGAAAATATAAAGCAAAGCTACGAAGGCGCTATATGGGATGGAGCTGGAGAACTAGAAAGATCTTAAGAAATAGAGGAGTTCATTGCAGTCATAGGCAAATTTTTTGTTACTTGTTCTCTAGGCCCTTCTTCAGTTGCATCTTGCATTGATAGATTGTCCTCGACCTGCTCTATGCTCCGAATGGAAGGATCGCTGATAGTTTCAGCACCTGGAGGTGAAGTTGCCTTTGTGCCCTCAACAATGCCCTGAATGATTACCTTGATCTCCCCGTCGAAGAATGAAAAGTCAAAGTTCGAGTGTTTCTGCCACAAGGTGAACATGAAATTATCAATGGCCTAAAAAATCACAACTTCTTCGACCCGAGAAACCATAGCTGATGTCTCTTCCTTAACCTTAATGATCTCTTTTTTAGCCAAAGCAACCTTTTCAATAGATCGCTTAGTCTCCTCTTCAGCTAGCTTCGCCTTCTCCTCAACACGAGCTGCCTTATCCTAAATGGCTTGTTTCTGCTCCTTAAAGACCTCAGCTACCCTTGCCAGTGTTTCTATCTCTTCTTGCCTTTGTTTCAAGCCATCAAAAGCCCTGTGAAGTCTCAAGGTCAAGTTAGTGGTCTTGTGAGCTAAGGCTTCTTCAACTCACTTCCTTACAGGGTCAATACTCTCCAGTCTCCTCCTTAGCTTTGCTACCTTGTTGGTCACTGCTTCTAGGCTGTCTACAAGCTTACCTTGCTCCTGTTCCTAACCTATGATTTCATCCCTCAATTTTATTGTCTCCAGCACCCCCTAAAAAAAGAAAGATCACAAGAAGTCAGGGAACATGTTAAGAAACAAGAAAAATAGGAAAATGTGATACTAACCAACAAGCAATCATAAGTTAGTATTTTCGCCAAGGTACTACCCCAGATCTCCTCATCCTTAAGAGATTGCAAATTGGCCCTTAAGATCTGATCTACATGTCTATCAATGATGCCATAAAACGCTAGGGTCTTGGGTCCTAGACCTTCGGGCAAATCTTCTGGGGCATCCTCGAACCCTTCCTCTGAATTGGTGGCAATCTCTTATCCCTTGTTAGTTTTCTATCTCTTGGGAGGAGGATTGGTTAAGTCTTCCTCTTTGTGATCTGGGGACCTTGGTATCTTTCTTTTGACCTTAGGTGGCTCCACTTACGAAACAAAGACCAGTGCAAGTAAGGTCTCCTTTGTAATCATCAGGCTGAAAGGTTCATTGGCTTGAGTCGAAGCTGGGATAGTAATAGAGGAAGAAGGTTAGCTAGCCTGAACAGAAGCTAGAACAGCCACAGAGGAGGAAGGGCAATCAACACGAGTGGTGGCAGAAGTGGCAGTATGCCTCGATGTCAATGAAGAAGGAGGTCTGACCAAGTTGACTCTCCCCATGTCACCTTGCTTGTTGAAGTTAGCCTAGGAAACTTCCCTTACACTGTGAGCTCTGATGTCCTATGAATGATCAAGAAGCTCAGTGCCAAGAGCTGGGGAAAGCCCGTGAGCTCGCAGGAGCTCCTTGTCAAACCTCAAGTCATTCAATAAGTCATCGTAGATAGCAAACTTATCCAGCACCTTGATCTCCCCTATGTTCAACTCTGGCCTCTCCTTTCTTACTCCATCTATAAAGAACACAGCAAAAGTTAGACTCAAAATAAAATGAAAGATGGCAATAGCCTGTATCCCTTTAGCTCACTCACTCGGATTCAAAATAAATGAGAAATTTTGAAGATGACATAAGGATGAGCAATAAACATAAAACCAACAGGTCTTATAAGGACCCACTTTGGATTTTCCCTTGGCATCTTCATGCGGTAACACCCTCTTATGGTTAGAAGGATGAGCCCCTTCCTACTGTCCAATGGTCTTAATACTATAGAGATGACAGAGAACTTTAGCATTGGGAGGAGGGAGGCCATTGTCAAGGCGGACTGGTGATAACAAAATATTTGACACATTTATTTGTCCTCTCATTTAGCATTTTAAGGTCCAAAAATGACTTACTCCAGCTGTGTTAGTGTGTATTTATAATTTAGTGCCAATTGGCATCATTTGGAAAATTTTATAGTTTTTGACCATTATGAGTAGTTTTAGTATTTTAGCCATAACTTGAGCTATACTTATCTAATTAATGTGATTCTTCTCTTGTAGGAAAGATATGAGAGAGATATACAACTTTCATGAAGACTACAAAAGCTGAATCACACGATTGGTTATCCAAAATTGGAGCTCAATTTAGAATTAGAATACTATCTCAGCCCTGTCCCTAGTAGCCCGACCTTCATGCATTCATCAGACCATAACTTGAGCTATAGAGGTCAAAATGAGGTGAAACAAAGCCCAAATGGAATCTGAGACATAAAGCCAAAATTCTATGAAGACTTCTAGAGCTAAAAATGTCAATATTGGTAAGAAAAATGAGCTATAACTTAGGGGTAGAAATGCTTCGAAAATGGGCTCTGCAAAATTGGACTTTTAAGGCCCCAATTGGCATGGATCTTAAGCCCATTGCACCATCCTTTGATCCAGCAAACACTCAGTCAATTGGAGGATGAAAAGTCAGAAGAAAAGCCAGTAGTCGACATTGAACACCTAACACACAGAAAGCAGTGGCTGCCAACCAGACTAGCCATCCTGCCTACTCACCTATGCAGCTGCCTTCTCCTCTTTTTACCCCGGCAAAGTCATTTTGTTTGAGAGTTTTTCATTCAATTTTTTCAAGTAGTTTTAGCTTGGTTTCTCTGGTGTAGAGAGCAAGCTTTTGCTCTCCTTTTTCTCTGCATTTTTGTGCCTCCATGGAAGGCTAGCTGTAATCAGTCCAAGGGGCTGCAAAGTTAAAGATTAATGTTAAGGTTTTGTTCCTTTATTCTGGATTCCATTTATTGGCCATTTCTTTCCTTTTTCCTCTTTATTTTGTAGTGAATATCTGAGTGTAATGGCTTCATTGGATTTGGATATTTATGATTGTTACTTAATGATCAATATTAGGAAGAGGATAGGAAAACTAGCAATGCATTGAACTTTTGATGTGTTGTTTGCTTGGCTGAATCTTGACTACTTAGGATAGATTCATAAATCATTAAAAGGCTTCTTGTTATGATTTTCAACAATTGGATAAACATTTAGTGATCAAGGATGCATTAATCTCAAGTTGATCCCCTTGGCTGGTTAGTTTATCTATTTGCATTTTCATTTTTTGCATGTTTTGTTAGTTTTCTCATTAGTATAGTTTTTTGCCACCCCCCCATTTACATCTCCTAATCTGGTTGATAAGATCCATAAATGATCTTTGGGTTTGACCCCGTGTTGCTCTATGCTACAAGTAAAGTAGTGCAAGCCAATTTTATAAATTTCTAATTTAATCGGCCTCGGCAAACTGCATCAAAATTTTGGCACCATTGTCGGGGATCATTTTGATTTTATCAATCTTATTAGGAGTGTTTTATCTACTAATATTACTAACATTTTGTTTTTGTAGTTACTTTCTTTCATTTTCCCCTATTTTCCCCTTGTTTTCAGTTTCTATTTTTTACATTACTGTTGCATTGGTCCTTGCTGGAACCACCATCTCGGATTTGGCTAAAATTTGATGGACATTTAGAGGACATCAAGGGCATCAAGGCTCATTGCTTTGCTATGAGCAAGCACCTCTTTTGGCCAAATTCCATTGTTTAGACCACTTTTCTTCTTTTTTTTAAGATTTTTTATTTAATTTTTAGGTTCCCCATATGTGTAATTTTTAAGTGATGGTGGTCCTGCAATTTTTAAAAATGTCTAGATATGTTAATTATGGCTGTTTTGAGTGATTTTTAGCCTTTGTAGTTGTGTTGTAGTGCTTTTAACTTCTTGTCATTATTTTAGCCAAGTATGTATAGTATTTGTGTAGTGTTTAATTGCTAGTCCTTCTTCCTGTCATGATCTTTGAAATTGGTTCTGAAATTGCTTAGAAAGATTAGGAGAAGACAAGTTAATCAGAGAAAAAAAAGAGAGAAAACTGATTCTGTAAGGATAGAGCATAAGCCTAATGAGTTAGCCTCCTTAGTAAGACAATGGACAATACTTGCACAAGGACCTGCTCCATTTTAGCCAATTGAGTCTTGTCCTATATTTCATCAAGAGGAAATTTTTTACCAAGCTCATCCTACTTACCATTATGGACTCCAAGCTGCTGCAATAGGCAATTTTCCTAGTGAACATCAGTATCAACAGCAGCAATTCTATGACAGCAGTCCTAATGAGTGTGATCCTGAATGGCTGGACTATGCTAATGTACCATGTGAGACTAGTTCTGGCTAACTTCAGTAGCAGCAATTGTATGATCCTTTCCCTAATACATATGGCCCTGGATCCATGGACTATTCTGATTTACCCTATGACAGCAATCCTGGTCAATATCATCAAATGTAGCAACGAATTATGCATGAGCAAGATCCTACAATAGCTATTCAATCTGAGCCTACATTAGAGGAATTGATACAGCAATTGGTAGCCAATATCATTCATTTTCAACAAAGAATAGAAGCCATCATGCAGAGCTTAGAAATTCAAATTGGAGAATTGGCTCCCTTAATGAGTCAGTTGCAAACACAAGCTCCTGGCTAAAGCTTGCAAGATGAGCAACCTGACCCCCAACCAAAAAAAGTGGAAGCTGAGACTAGTGCAAACTAGATGGAGTCACTTGATGAATCAATTGAGCACACTTATGCTGAGATTCATGCAGAATTTCCTGATTTGGTTAACTTGGAAAATTTTGTCCCTTCCCAAACAATTAACAATCCTTTAGAAAAGCATATGATTTCTGAATTAGATGTCATTAACATGCATGATGATGAATTTACTGATTTGATTAAGTGTGATATGCATGTTGATGATGTACATGATGATATGCTTGCTAAATTTCCTGAAATTAAAGGATTTTTAGATATTAATTATTCTAGATGTTCTGCATGTTGTGATAAGAATAGCATGTGTGCTACATGTGCTGAAATTTCTACATACATAAGAACTGACCATGCATGCTTTGAAAATTCTACAAATTTGGGAAATAATGTTACATGTTCTGAATTCCTTGATTCATTGGGAAATAATGATGCTGTTTTGAAAGAATTTGCTAAGTTTCCAGGTGATGTTGTAGTCCTTTCAACAGGATCCATTCCTTGAATGTAGTAGCCACCAAAACTTTCATCCAATGGGAACCAAGAGCAAGCATCAAAAGAAGAGGATGTTGAACAAGAAAAAAAAGCCGATGTAGAAGAGGAGTTGGCACTAGCAGCCAAAGAAAAATCAGCAAAAGAAGGGAATTTAGAAAAAGAAAAGGAAGAAGAATTAGAAGAAAACAACTTTCAACTTGAAGTTACTGGTGCTGCCCCTCCATTTCCTACTCCTCCATTTCCCAAGAGAGAACATAAAGAGATAAGTGTGGGGGAAGACATGTCTATTGTTATCCAAAGAGAGTTTCCCCACACTTCCAAGGAACTAGAACTTTACATTTTAAAAAGACCTCTACTGAAATTGGCTAAGACAACAATGAACATTCATGATGGCACATTCAACATTGATTGGGATGGAATAATAATGAGTTTTAATATCC
>JANHAO010020004.1:0-13016 GCA_026873985.1 Saraca asoca
TTGATTGGAGATTGTTAGTTTCAAACTCAGCTTCAGTTTTGCTACTTTCTACTTGTTTCTTGGATCTGCAATTGGAGTGCTACCCTATATAGTAACGAATAGGCAAGTGATTGCAACTTGCTCAATCAAAAAGAAGCTTCTTTGGCCTAGTCCACCAAAATACACACACACACACACACATATATATATAGAAGTGGCCATAAATATAAAAAATAAAAATATGAAAAATCTTTTTTAACAAGTGTCATAAGCTCAACAACTTTGAGAATTCAGCGTATGAGATTTTTTTTTAAAGTGGGCAAAATCAAGCCAATAAATTTTCTCCAGACTTCATTTCATTGGTTTTTTCTAGTTTCCCCTTTGCTGAATTTAGGAAACAAATTAAGGTGCAGCGTCTGTTAGGTTAATGTCTCTTTCAAGTCAACAAAAAAGAAGCTTCTCTGACTCAGTCCACCAAATATATATATATATATATATATATATGGAAGTGGCCAAAAATATAAAAAAATAAAAATATGAAAAGTCTTTTTTAAACAATGGTGTTATAAGCTCAACAACTTTTAGAGCATTCTTTAGGCTTATAAAGCAGAGAAAGCAGCAAGTCAATAAATAATATATACAATCTGCTTAGTTGGTCCATCAAGAAATTCAAATTCTGATCGGTATTTTATGACCCTTATTAGGCGGAAAATCTGGTGTAATTATAGTGCCAACCATACTGCTAGTACTTTGTATTTATGCATTAATGAAATTTGTAACCTAATCTTCTCTTAAAGAATTGAGTCCCATGTTTAATTTTTAGTTCTCTACTTCTGATATTTTAACATTGTTTTAGAAAATGCAATTTATCAGAATTAGTCCATTATGATGGGATTTTTCACACTCCTGATTTCTGGATATGTAATCGACATAGAAAGTCACCTAAAGGTGACTTCCTACAAACTTGAATCATATAGTAACATTCTTGATATTACATATTTTTCCTGCCTAAAAAGTGATTTAACAACTATAAATCATACAAAACATAATGGACAAATGTAAAAAGAAAAACTTTGACACATTTATTGAAATACTTATTCATGATTTTAACAAAAATCTAGCATTGTCTCTTCTATTTTTCAAAACCTAATCTGTAGGCCAATATAACAGTTGAAGGTCACACATCCTACTCAAGATCTATATAAACAATCAAAATATATCACAATACCCAGATGCATCAATATACACAATTCATTAGGCAAATAATCACATATGTATATGGGAAGACTCAACATAGCTAATTGTCAAAATACTTCCAATAAAATGCCTCCATGCTCTGTGAAGGCAACCTATCCAGACAAGTAGTGGGCTTAGGTCCAGGTGCATGAGGAGGGATAACAAGGATATCCTTAGATCCTGAAAAGTGATTTTGAAAAAAAAAATGATATAAGTTTCTTAAAAATTCAGTGAGTAAATAATTCACTAAAAATCAATGGTTAATCACAATTATATTCAAATAAAATCTAGTATAAACATATATACGTACATAGCTATAAAACATCTTATAAATTGAAAATTTTAGTCTCAGAGTCATTAAAACTCAAAATCCATAACTTACTAAATATAAGGATACCATTCAAACAATTGAAGAAGTTAATTTCAATAGATTCTACAAAAACAAAGTTTAAATTTAATATAAGAGTTGAAGCTAGAAAAGAATATGATTCCACACTCCAAACTTTTCCTAAACATATAAAATAAGAAACTTGACAAGTGATTTCAAATATACTTATCAATATGAAAAGTAGATAAAATATTTCATACTTCATAAATATACATGTATCATGAAAATATAATATCTCAATATATAGTTAGAATCCAATTATGAGTTTCTATAGAAAAACCATGACTAACAGTATTCAACTGCTATCATTCACTTTATCACTATAGCAGTTATGCTCCCCTTATCCCTCTATCAGTTTTATTTCCCAATTCAATTTTAATCACAAGTATATTTAAAGGTTTTTTAAAAAAGTCCTCAAGAATCCAAGAAAAAGAATACAACATAAAGTCAAGAATGAGATATGCTTTCTTTTAAAAAAATTCATTTGTAATTCAATCAATATTAATACAATAATCTATCATTTGTCATTTCAATCATACTTTCATAAGGTTTGAAGCAATTCAATTTAGAACATATGGAATAAATTGACTTCCAAATAATTTAGTAGTGCTAGTCTCAGAAGGTTATGTTTTCAATGCCAAAATCATACAAATCCAATTTATCATATGCAAAAACATAAAATTTCAAGTATAAAAGATTCATAGGAATTCATTTAGTTTCAAAATTTCCATATAATATAAGGTCAAAGTCAACTATCTCAAAATCATACGTTTACTATACACAATTTAAAAATAGGATAAATTATCTACTCACCTTTACAAGTACTAAGATAACCTCACTAACATTAAGCCATAGTATAGTGCAAGTTCCAACATGCTTTCATTTATTTCAAATTAATGGATCATATAAAGGAACAGGGGTAAGATATCTTTCCATTAAAACTCATGAGGCAATGCAAATTTAATTCTAGACCTAGCCTCTCCAACACAATACCTAATAACGTGTACAAAGATTAATATTATTTTATTTATTTATTTATTTATTTAAGAGCACGTAACAATATAAATACCAATCTCATTTTTAAATGACACATCAATGTTGTATACCTAGGCCTAGCTATAATATTTATTTGACTACAATATCCTACGCTTATAAATTTCAATCACATTCATCCCCACTCATGGTGCATAATTCTAATACATCCCACCATCAACATTTAGCCAATTCTAGTTAATATTACTAATTAATATAATTATTCAATCAAGTACTTGAATGTACCAACTTGTAAATCACACAATTAAATTCATAAGAGGCACTCTCCTTATAGTTACATAGACTCAATTAATCTTGTCATTCTTTTGCCTATAAGACCACAAATTTCTTACTATGTTCATGAGAACTAATACATCATGTAACACAGCTTTCCAATATCCTCACCAATTTAACTTAACCAAATCAAATATAAGGCAAACAATGTCTAAAGTTATGTTTCTATATGACAAATCATTGATAAAATTCAAAATAATAAGCTAATTGCTCACCTCAAATGATAAACCAACCCTCCAAGGAGGAATGTCAAAGTACTCATATTTGATCCCCAATCTACAATCTGTATAATAATACATATTACCTTTACAATTCTCCTTAAATAAAACTAGTTAAAGAAGGCAAGTCTGATACAATCAACTTAGAAAACAATTTAAACTCATACTTAAAATTTTTTGAATTTGGCTATAATTATAAACAGTTCCACATTAAGTCACTCACTTCTTTCCTCCTAATTGACTACTACAATAAAGACATTCACATCCAATTTGGGGGCCAGGATTTTTAGCACCATCTAAAACTTTAAAAGAAACAACCCAAGTTAAACTATAATTATACTTATGAATGCTAAAGTAACTCAAATGGAGCTAAGAATAGCTCTAATGGAAGTGGAACAACCAACTGATCGAGCTACTACTTGAAGAGGACTAAAACAAGGTAGCCTTGATTTTATTATAGTTGGCTTTGACAATGTCACTACTAGCTAACTGCGAACAAGTGCTAGCTCGTGGTAGAAGATGGTGTAACAATGCGCAACACTGCACGATAAAGCTAGCTAAGGTTGACCAATTGGAAATAAGGTAAGTTTGACGATGATTGTTGGTGTTGACTAGCCAAATGAATCTACTTTGCTACTGCTTGAGGTTATCCGTTAGCTTGGCATGGTTGCGTACTTCTAGCAGATACCAGCTTGATCGAAAAGGCAGAGGACGACGCAATAGCATAGGCAAGCTCTTCTAATGTCATCAATGATACAACTAGTTTGTGGGAAGGGGTTGAAAGCCAGGTTTGAAGCCAACCAAAACGATATTATTTTAGCTATTTAAAAGAGAAATTCATTGAAATGATACTCATTCTCTTTTTACTCTAAAAAAATTGGGTAGATTTTAACTCATCCAAAAATTTACTCCACTCATAATCATGCAATTTACTTTAATTAAGATAATTTTTAATTGATGTTAAAACTTAATTAAACAACATCTAATATATTCTTTTTTTTACAAATAAAGTAAAGTTCATTGGATTTAGAAATTTTAGATTTTAAAACGTGAATCAATAAGTCATTGGACATATTAACTAGAGTAAAGACATAATATCACTATAAATTAATTTATCCAATTAATCATTAGCTATAATGAATAACACTTTCAACATTTAAAATAACTATAAGTAATCAATAATTTATAATAATACATATATCTATAATTTTAGATTCTAGCTATAACATACTTAATACACATTAGGAACTAAAACAATTAAAATAAAATAGTAAATATAGTTAGATAAATTATCGCAAATCTAATTGAATAAAATTTTAGTGAAATCACTAATACTAGCTTGTACCCCGTGTGATGCATGATTGTAATTAATTTTATTTGATAATAATTTATAATATCAATTTAACTTATAAATTATAATATATTTAAACATAGGTAAACTATCATCATATTTTTACATCTTAGATAATTATATAATTAGTATAATTATATTTGTATTAATTGTGAGAGAATATTATATTTCTTTTAATATGATAAAGTTATTATATTAATATTTCAAATTAGCTAAATTTATCATTTAAATTTTTTTCATCTGTTTAAAAATATTTTCTTAATATATTTATACTTAATGAATTTATTTATAAAATTTTGTTTAAAAATTTAAGTTAATTACTTTGTGATAGAACATATAATTATTTAATTAATAAAAATTTACGTATTGTCATATATAATTAATATATTATCTTTAAAAAATATATGTTTCAAAAATATGTTTATTAAGTTTTAGAAATATTTTAAATTGAAATTATTATAAGTATTCAAAAACGATCAAAATTTAAAAAAGAGAAAATATGAACTATCAAATTTAGCATTTGACATTTAAATACAATAAGAAAATTTAAAGAGTGAGGACTTTTAGTGTGTATTTAGTGTACAAAAAAAAAACTAGCTTTTAGGTTTTTGACTTGACCAAATAGCTTTTTTTATATTTTTAAGGCTTTTGGTGCACTAACTTTGGGGGGGGGGGGAATTCTCTTTTAAAAAGTACTCCAAGTAGCTTCTAGTTTATTAAAATAGAACTTTTTATTATTTTTTTTCCTAATTTATCCATCCTTTTTTTGATTAATTGACAATTCATATCTTAATTAATTAGAAAACCAATGCTTATTTTTTTAATATCATACTATTTTTTATTTATTTTCACGAAACCAAATAGGAAAAAAAATCACATATCATTACATAATTGGTATATATCCATTAATTTAACATAAATAAATAAAAATAAATAAATATATGATATCATAAAATATAATTTAATTAAATTTTAGATCATTTTATTCTTATTTTAAATATTTTGATTGCATTAATATACTTTATCATCAAAATAAATATGAAATAATTTTCTCTATATATTTTCTAATCAAATTTATATATTATTTTATATCATTTTATATTCATAGACTAGTTTAATAACTAATTTTACTAAACATTTTTAATACAATCAGTTACCATGACAACTTTAACTTTTAACTAATAGTTAACAACTAGTGTTAGTAAAACAGTTAATAACTAGCATATCAACTTTTGAGTAATTTTTTAGTTATTTATACTAAACAGACTCTTAGATAAACATTATCTATTAAATGATAACTAAATATTATTAATTATATATTAATAAGTATTTTATTTTATATAAATATTTATATAACTATTTATTTATATATAAATTATTAAAAATACATAAATAAAACTCAAAATTGAACTCTATTAATGAATTTAGACTGAAATTCAAGTGTAGATATTAAATCATTTTTTTGAAATAGATAATTTCTATAAAAAAAATGTGGATATATGGCATTTATCAAAGTGGTTTGTAATTTGAAAATTAGAGAATATTTAAATTTTGAATTATGCAACTTATAGAAATATTAAAATATTTTTAAATTTTATTTTTAATATTAAATTTTAAATACTACTAAATTCTCAGTTAAATTTTTTTTCAATAATATTATAATGAATATCACAATTGCATTACTCAAAGAAATAAATCATCTAAATATTAAAAATTAGAATCAAAATATTATTTAATGATTCAAAAAATTTTTAAAATTAAATTAATAATTTAATAGTAATAAAATCAATAAAAATTAAATTAAAAATTAGTTATAGATAATTTAAATAAATAATTTATTATTTAAACAAATAAATACCAAAGTTCTATCCATAATTTGAATTAGAATAAAAAAGATAAACTAAAAAAAATTAAAAATTCTTTTTTCTTTCCTTCTTTTAACAAGTAGAATATGTAGTGCATTTGAACGAAATAAGTATTATAGCTTTTATAATAATATTGACTTGTATCCCGCACAATACATGGGTATAATAATTTTATTTAATGTCAATTTGTAATATAAATTTAGATTATAAAATATAATATATTTAAATATTAGCAAAACACTATTATATTTATATCTATTAAATAACTATATAATTGGTATACTTATATTTGTTTTAATTGTGAAAGAGTATTATATTTTTTAAATTTAATAAAATTATTTCATAAATATTTTAAATTAGCTCAAGTTATGATTTAAAATTTTTTATCTTTTTAAAAATGTTTTCTTAATATACTAATACTTGAATGGATTATTTATAAATTATTTTATTTAAAAATTTAAATTAACTACTTTATATTAGAAGATTTAATTTAATTAATAAGAGTTCATACATCATCATAACTAATATATTATCTAAAAAAAATACACATTTTAGAAATTTTTAAATTAAGTTTTATAAATATTTTAAATTAAAATTGTAATAATTACTCAAAAATGATAAAAATTTTAAAATAAGAAAACTATAAAATGTCAAATTTAGTATTTGATATTTAAAGATAATATGAAAATTTAAAAAGTGAGAATTTTTATATAGACATTATCTACCAAATCATAATTAAATATTATTAATAATGTATTGATAAACATTTTATTTTTATATAAGTATAATTATTTATCATATAAAAATTATTTAATACAGACAAAAATAATTTAAATTAAAATTTATTAATGAATTTAGAATAAAAAATAGGTCTAGATAATTTTATTAAATAATTTTTGAAACAGATAATTTCTATAAAGAATTAGGATATATAGTATTTATCAAAATAGTTTACAATTTAAAAATTAGAGGATGTATTATTAAAATTACTTAAATTTTGAATTATGATCTCATTAAACTATTAAAATATTTTTAATGGTATTTTTAATATTAATATTTAAATATAATACCACCAAATTCTAAGTTGAAAGTCATTTCAATTATATTAAAATAACAAAATTTCATCACTCAAATAAATAAATAAATAAAAATTGAAAAACTAAATAAAATTCAATAATTTAATAATAATAAAATTAAAAAATAAATTAGAATCAATTATAGATAATTTAAACAAATAATTGTTGTTAATACATATAAATATATAAGTTCTATCGATGATTTATATTGGAACCAAAGAAGAAAATAAAAAAATTAAAAGTTCTTCTCACTTGCTTTCTTGTGACAAGTGAAGCACATTTGTTGTGTAGTAACATCTAGACAAGAATGAGTGTTAAGGTTTTTATGTAACACACACATATATATATATATATATATATATGTATGTATGTATGTATGTATGTATGTATGGGTATTACGGATTTAAAGGAGAGAACTGTAGAGAGCCGGATGCATTTAGAAATGACGAATTATACATTGGTAAGTGAAAAGTTTATGTGTGTGCAAATGTGCATCACAAGCTGAACCTACTGATGTGTATTAGCTAATTGTCTTTTTATACATTAAGTAAAACAATTTTGTTTAAAATCAAAACCAGTGTGTCATAAACTTGTATATATTTTGAAGTAGTAGTATAGATTTTTAAAATGCAATGGTGAGCAACAGAGTTCTATGGTTAATCTTAATTTATACAGATTTTAATTTTCTTAATTTCTTTGAATGTAAATGTAAAAAGAAAAAAACTGATGATGGATTCTTACATGAAATTTGAGATGTTTTATATGGAAATTGGGAGGGTAATCATCTTGATTACGATTATTATCTAAATATGCTTTTGAAAAGTTTAACGGACATCTTACATATTAGGGTTTCTGATTTTCAAACATTATAATAGGATTACCAAGATTGAATTGTTTCCCCAAAAATGGTAAATGGGAGAAACTGAAGTCAATCATTCAGAAAAGCAAAAGGAAGAAGATATATAAACCATTAGAGAAAACATTTTGTATCTATTTTTCTTTTCTTTCCATTTCCCCTTATCACAAATAAACCATTAGAGTAAACATTGTAGCTTTTCCTAATATGTATTAGCCACAAGGGAAGAAGAAACAAATGCATCCATTGTAAGAGGAAGAAAATTTGGCATAGGCATCTTGTGTGGGAGACTTGGCAAAGGAGCCTCAAAATGAAGTACCTAAATCACTTGCCTAACAGGTGGCCTGGATGAGTAATCTGGTTGAGCACACCATAAGCAAACAATCACCAAATATTCAATTTCCTTCTGATCAAACACTCCACAAAGCTTCGCATCAACAACTTCTACAATCTTCCCCAATGCATAAAGATCCCAAACCCACTCAACTATATTTATTTGACCTTCCTTGGCATTAAGGTCAATTGGCTTCCTTCCACTTGCTATCTCTAACAAAATAACCCCAAAGCTGTATATATCATATTCCTTATTAGCTTTGCAAGTAGTTACATATTCAAGTGCTACATATCCCATATACTCCCAATTATGGTTGTGGTTCGAGAACCTTTCTCGTGATCCACTAACCTAGCTAATCCAAAATATCCAAGCTTGGCATTGAAATTTAAATCCAACATTATGTTGCTTGACTTAATGTCCCTATGAAGCACACATTGTTCCCATTCTTCTTGAAGATACAACAACACTAAAGTTAACCCTAGCGCGATCTTATACTAGATCAGTCATGGCAAAGAGGAGCCCTTTCTGTGGTATAGATGGGTATCTAACATTAGCCATGAACTCATATATGAGTAAAAAATCATTCTTCCTATGGCACAAATCAATGATGAGGTGCACCAAATTCTTGTGCCTCAGCTTGCTAATAATCTTCACTTCCATTGCATATTCCTTTATTCCTTGTTTGAAATCCTTTAATATTCTCTTAATAGCAACATATGAGCCCAGGTCCTTAAAATAGCCCTTATAAACACCCCCCAAATCCACCTTGCCCAAGCTTATCAGCAAAGTTATTTGTTGCAATTGCCAATTCACTATAGTAGAACTTCTTAGGTCCAATGCCCTTCTATTCATTATCTACATCCAAATCAAATAATGGCTCTTCTCCTCTTTCTTTGTTTTTCTTCCATTTCCACAGCAAGAAACAAAACAACCCTAAAAAACCCATAATCACAAACATAATAATCCCTATCCCAATTAAAGACCTTATCTTGCACTTTTTTTGGCCATTTAAATTAGGATTAGGGATTGGTGAGTAAGCCATTGGTGCAATCACATTCTCATCACTATCTAAACTTGAACTAAATGACCATGACTAAAGATTATAAACCTCACACAATTCTCCTATTACAGCTGAAAAATAAAAAATAACCCATTCTGGCAAATACTCTCTTAAATCAACCTCATATGACTGATACCGTCTTACTCTTATCATATTCAAAGAATCATCATCAAATCCAGTATAAGAAACACTTAAATTATGAGTACTAGAATTATAGTTGATAGTACAAAAATAAACTTCCCTCTTTATAGGTATCAAATGAACCCAATACCCAGTTATTTCAAACCTCATAGAGTTCAAATTTATACCTACATGCGAAACACTTGGATCCCAAGGATTCTTAAAAGTGTCAAATTCAATGGCCAAAAATGTGTTGAAGTGTAAACTTGTCAGCCTTAAAATTGAACTTTTTGAGACACATAAATATGCAACAACAACTATGGACATTTGACACATACAAATTTAAGAGTGTAGCAACCTTTTGACTTTATTAGCAACTTGGTTTGAAAATTAGCTCAAACTATTCGATGCTTTTGCCTATAAATAAGTTGTCTAGTTTTGGCCAAAGTGTGTAGTAGTGTGACAAACTTCAAACAAAAGGAAACTTAGTTGAGAGAAGGCAAAATGCCAAGAGTATGTTAGTAAAGAAAAGCTTCACACAAAGGAAACTTATGTGAGGAAAAAAAGAAGAAGAGAATCTTAAGTCAAAATTGTGATAGTGTGGTATCTGTAATAGTGAGTTATAATACAAAGTTATTGAAGTCTCCAACTTACGTGTCTTATATTTCCTCTCCACTTCATAAATTTTATTATACACAATGTCTCACACACTATTTTCAAACATCTGGTATCAGAGCTCGATTTTGAGCTTTTGATTTTTTTTTTAATTTTATTTGGCTGGCTAGGCCACCTACTTATTTTTCATTACTCCTTATTTGTATTATTTGGCTAGTTATACCCCTCATTCTTATATAATTCAATTGGCTAGTTTTACCACCTTTCTTGTAAATCTTAATGGCTTCTACTAATGGCATTTTTCAATCCCAAGTACCCATTCTTACTAAAGAAAATTATGACATCTAGTACATCCAAATGAAAGCCCTTTTGGGTTCACTGGATGTGTGGGATCTTATGGAAAAAGGTTTTGAAGAATAAACTCTAGAGGAAGAAGTCAGATTAAACAAGGAGCAGAAGGAGGAGTTTCAAGAACAAAGAAAAAAAGGAAAAGAAGGCATTCTTTACAATTTATCAAGCAATTGGAGAATATAATTTTGAAACTATTACTCCTGCAAAAACTTCAAAAGAGGCATAGGATCTACTTGAGAAGGTGTTTGGAAGAATAGAAAAAGTGAAGGAGATCCATCTTCAAACCTTGAGAATGAAGTTCGAGAACTTAAAGAAGAAGTCAGCATAATCTATTACGAATAATATAAATAAAGTAATCATTGTCACTCATCAAATGAAGCGGAATAATGAAAATATTGAAGATGTTTTTGTGATACAAAAAATTTTGAGATCGGTGGATTCAAAATTTAATTATGTAGTTGTAACTGTTGAAGCATCCAATGATTTGAAGAAAATGTCAATTGAAGAATTGAAAGGCACACTAATTGCTTATGAGTAGTGGCTTTTTAATCTTTCTGAAGATGCTATTGTTAAGCAAGCCTTACAAACTAAACTCACCTTGAAGGAGCAGAAACCCACTTTCAACAAACGAGAATCTCAAAAAGGACGAGGCTTTAGGAATAGAGGAAGAGGAGCTAGAAGATCACAACCATTCCATGGAGGTCAAAATCAAGGAGACAACAGTACATCATTCAGAAGATGCAGTCATGGCAGAGGTTTTGGCCGTGGAAGATGTTAAGGTGAAAATTTTTGAAGATATGACAAATCTCAAATTCAATGCCGAATTTGCAAAAAATTTGTCCATTATGCCAATGAATGCTACCATAGAAATAATGAAGGAGAAAAAACAAACTTTGCTGAGAAAGAAAAACAAGAAAAAGGAAAAGATATGTCTTTGCTTGCCGTTAGTTACTTGGTTTCTTGATACCGATGCATCAAATCACATATGTGGGAGAAAAGAATTTTTTACACAACTAGATGAATGAGATTATGGCAACATCACATTTGTTTATCTGTCAAAAATTCCCGTTAAAGGTAAAGGCAAGATTATTCTTCAAATGCAAGATAGAAAGACATGCTCCATTACAGATGTCTATTATGTTCCAGATATGAAAACTAATGTTCTCAGCCTAGGCCAACTATTGGAGAAAGGTTTTGATATCCATATGAAAAATTAATCTCTTAATTTAAGAGATAAAAATGGCATGTTGATCACATTTGTCAAAATGGCCAAGAATAGAATGTTTCCTCTGTCACTATCCACAACTCAAAGAAATTGTTTCGAGGCCAACATTAGTGATGATTCAATTCTTTGGCACTTGAGATATGGCCACCTGAATTTTGAAGTCTTGAAGTTGCTAGAAAGAAATCACATGGTGAAAGGATTGCCACAAATTGAACGCCTAAGTAAGATTTGTGAGACTTGTGTGATGAGTAAGTAGGCAAGAAAGACATTTAAAGGATGAACTTCAAGAAAAGCATCAGAACATCTTGAGCTGATTCACTCAGATATTTATAGCCAATCAACCTAACTTCAAAAGTTAGAAATAAGTATATCCATACTTTTACTGATTATTATAGCGGCAATACATGGGTTTATTTAATGAAAGAGAAAAAGAAAGTTTTCTCCAAATTTAAAGAATTCAAAATTTTGGTCAAAAAACAAAGTGATTGTTATATCAAGAAGTTAAGAACCAATCAAGGTGGTGAATATACCTCAAAAGAGTTTGAAGAATTTTGCAAGCAAAATGGAATTATTCATCAACACACTATGTCTCAAACACCTCAACAAAATGGTGTCTCAAAAAGAATTAAAAAATAGAATCATTGTCAATATGGTAAGGAGCATGCCACGTGAAAGGAATGTTCCCAAAGAATTCCGTGGAGAAGCTGTTGCTTGCGTTGCCTATTTGTTAAATAGATTTCCAATGAAAAGAATTGGAAATGTCACACCTAAAAAAGCATGGAGTCACCACACACCAAGAGTAGATCATTTGAGAATCTTTGGAAGCGTTGCTTATGCAAAGATTCCAAAAGAGAAGAGAACAAAGCTAGAGGATAAAAGCCAGAAATGCATCCTAATTGGCTATGGTGAAAATGGAAGTAGCTACAAGTTATACAATCCAATTTCTAAAAAGATCATTTTCTCAAGAAATGTAGAATTTGATGAAGAACAAATATGGAATTAGAGCATTGAAGATA
>JANHAO010020005.1:0-13014 GCA_026873985.1 Saraca asoca
CATCGATGTAACGTCGATTATGGTCTGTTATTTAACTAATCCATCGATGTGACTTCGATGTAGAGTTAGCTACTTGAGATTGTACATTGATTTATAAATCGAAGTAGCAAAATTTCCAAACCTTCGGTAACGATTTTTGGCTGATACATCGAAGTGACGTCGATTTAATCATTGAGATTTTTTCTTCATACATCGATGTGACATCGATTTAACTGTGATTTTTTGACTAAAAAATATCGAAGTAACTCCGATTTGATTTCTCACAGTTATTCATTACATCAATGTTACATCGAAGTATTCAATATAGATTTCTTTTTAAAGAATGTTTTCAAATCTTCTTGTTTGTAGACTTTTTCTTAAAGAAAATGTCTGAATCAACACTGTTTTAGTCTATACATGAAATCCTATTAAAATGTAGAGATGATCTTGAACTTCTTCATTTGTTCTTCATAGTTCTTGAATCAAAGATTCCTTAAAAGTTAGTATAACACACTAAAATATAAAGTTAGTTCAAGATTACTTTTTCTAATTGTTTTTAAACATTCAAAACTAGTGCTAATATAAGATTACTTTTTCTAGTATAGCTTAGGTTAACACGGTAGATTTTGAATACATCTCCGAATGATGAGCCATGCAGTTATAAGGAAGTTGTTGACCATTTAGAGAGCGAGAATTGGTTAATTGCAATGAGTGATGAATTAGATTCAATGTTTGCTAATCAAGTTTAGAAATTAGTGGATCTTCCTTAAGGTTGAAAGGAAAATGGGTTCTCAAAATAAAGAGGAATGTAGATGATAACATAGAAAGTTACTAGGCACATTTAGTTGCCAAGGGCTACACTCAAGATGAGAGGATTGATTACAAAGATACCTTCTCACTTATAGTACAGTTTAATTCTATTTGATTGATTCTAGCCATTGTTGCTAAACTTAGTTTGGAATTACACCAAATGCATGTTAAGACTACTTTTCTTAATGGTGATTTGAGTGAGGAGATTTATATGGCATAACCAAAGGGTTTTGTCAAAATGAATCATAAGAATAAAGTTTGAAGACTTAAGAAGTCTAATTATGCTTTTGAGGAGGCTTCAAGACAATGGTATTTAAAATTCTATGAGTCGATCTTAAATTTTGGTTTTGAGATGCAAGATAAGGACCATTATGCATATTTGGTGCATTCAAAGCATAAGTTTACAATAATGTCACTCTATATGGATGACATTCTATTAGCTAGTAATGACTAGAATCAATGCACACAATCAAGAAATGATTGTCTCCTACCTTTGAAATAAAGGATTTAGGTGAGGCTGCTTATATCCTTAGAGTTAAAATTTTAAGGGATAGGTCTAAGAGTTTGTTTGCATTGTCACAAGAAATTTACATTGGTAATATTCTTAAATGTTCTAACTTGCACAATTCCAAGGTAATGAATACCCCTTTAGCCCAGAACTATAAGCTTGATGTGTCAATGTGCTTGAGCACTCTTGGAGAGAAAGAGGAGATGAAAACTATTCCATACCTTAGTGGGATTAGAAGTCTAATGTATGTCATGCTGTGCACATGACTAGACATTAGCCAAGCAGTGGGTCTACTAGCTCATTATCCATCTAATCCAAGCCAACAGTAATGGAAATGTGTTAAATAAGTCTTCAGATACTTTAAAGGAACTAAGGATTATTGGTTATGTTACCAAGATGGTAACCTAAGATTACAAAGGTACATTAATGTTGATTAGGGTGGGGATAGAGATGAGTATAAGTCTACATATATTTATATTTTTCTATTTCTTGGAGTAGTAAAAAGTAGACTTGCACATCTTCGTCCACGATGGAGACCGAGTTTGTAAGCCTTATAGCTTAGTCAGTTCCTTCACAATTTAAAAGTTGTAGCTCATAAAGAGCTAGTCACTATTCATTATGATAGTATGGCTATATTAACTTATGTAAAGGATCTAAAGTATCATGGAAAGACCAAGCATATAGTGATTAAGTATAACTTTATAAAAGATGCAATTAAGGAAAAGAAAGTACATTTAGAATACATGCCTATGGGTCAAATGGTGGCAGATCCATTGACTAAGCTTATTCCACCAACCCTATTTGCTAAGTATGTTCAAGCAAGGGACTCCATAGTTTGTAGTTCCTTATTTTATTTTTTACTTTCCATTGTCATTTTTTTAGTACCCATGTTAATTAAAGGAATGTACTATTTATGTGTTAATACAATGAATATTCTTCATTCATTTTCATGCATGTTCTTATTTTTTCTTCACAACGAACAATTATGGTATGTCAAACATAGGTTGTGAATGGATTCTATCACACGAACAATTTGACTCTATTTTTGTGTAAGAATAGAGATTAGGCTATATAAGTAAATAAGCATAGTGTATTTGTCATGATGACATGCCATCTAATAGGAAATATGCCTTATTTTGATGGATATTACAATTTCCAGCTTGTAACAACTTGAGTTTCTTATAGTTATCAAAATTAGCATTATTATTACTTTATTTAGGATTAGGTAATATTAGATTTATTGAGCATGTAGGACCATGAATATATGTTAACCTATGCGACTGGGTGTGAATTCTTCTATATGATGAAATCAAGTTAGTCATAAGGCTAATTAACTTGTCCCTTTAAAATTTACTAACATATGCTCCTAAAACATGTTTTTCTCTAGTGGGAGATCTTGTTTTTTTCTTGATTTGTTCAAGTGGAAGTTTTAGGTGAATCTCATGCAAAATGATTTAAGTGGGAGATGACAATTCACTTTGTGGGTAAATCATTTACGTGGAAAGCTATACCATAGCACATGTGCATATCACTTGTATATAAATGACCAAATAAATAATAACTTGAAGTGATCCCTATTTTCAAGTGTGTGAGTTTTCTTTGTGATCAAATGTGCTTTGGTTGCCTTCATACTCTTAGTGACTACTATATGTTATTCGATAGCTTGAAATTAGAGTATCTTCTTTGAGAGGGGACCAATATGACTATGGCAATTCACTTGAGCAAACCTAATTAGGTAGATGTGTGATTTTAGGTTATTAAATAATGGTGTAGAAGGAAAAATCTAGTGATACATAGATGCAAAGATGTTGTCATTTGTACTTGATAAGGCACCATATTACTTTATGTAATAAGGCCAAATGCTATATAATTCTAAAGGAAGAGTTAGCTCTTTGTTTGTTATGTTTCATGAGTTAAGGATGCATTCCTACTCAACAAAGGAGATGAAGATATCCAAACTAATATGTATCAGCTAGATTTTAGGGTATCTCCGGCATGGTTAATGTTTATAGGATCATTGCTTTGATAACTTGAAGGTTATCATGATAATTTGTGGGTTATCTTCTGATCTCATCTACTTGTGACATGTAGTCAAGTCTGGGTTGAGGAAAAGTCTCTCATGTATACTTAATAGTTGCATGGTGGGATGGTTACATTTTTGTGCCTAAGGTCACATGCCTTTATTGTAAATATGCATAGAATATATGAGTTTAGTCTTGTCATTTTTTGATTTTGGTTGTTTCATTTGATTAAAGTGGTCACAAGTTTCATCTAATGCAAATGGGAGCTATTGAAATATTTGACCTAGTGAGCACAAATATCCAAATGTGTGCATAGGATTGCACTTGATGGATTTAGTTATTGGTAAAGCTACTACCTATTGGCACCTCAGTAGTATATTCTTTGTGAACCTTATTATCAATATTGGTCCACTCTAATTAGTGACTAACAAATCTTATGATGCAATCTCAATCCACATGACAATTATATGAAATAAGAAAAAAAAAAGTTTTCTAAATTTCAACATGTGTTATTTTCTCATTTATGGTAGAATTATTGAGAAAAGATAAAGATGTGTCTTTTAGTTCATTCCTAAAGATAATTCAAACATATTTTCTATCTCGGTGGATCAAATGTGTGACAAAGAAAAAGTGTATCTTTTCAATCTCCTACACACGTGATTATGTTTAATCTACTAATAATAAGGTGGAAATTAACCACATCAATAGTGGAAAATTTAAGGGCCTTATTATTAGAAATTGAACATGTGTTTATCTCCCATAACCATTAGGGAATAAAAGAAGAAGAAGAGAAAAAAACTCTTGATTCCTGATGTTACTATATATATGAGCTCAATCATAATTTGAAGGAAATACATACACTCAGTTTTTCTATTAGCTCTTGATTCAAAGGCTACACTTGGGTCTCTATTGTGCAAGAATGGAGTAAACAAGTCTTCCATTTTACTCTTTGTAGTGTTAACTTGGTTCCTAATCCTAGGCACATTTTCGGGGCTATTTCTATCAACAAGGTTGTTCTACAAGATCATTGAGATCAAAAGTGTTTCACGCGTTGTAGTTCACCTTGCTTAGAAAGACAGGTATATTTATGAATCTCTATAAATCATTTTTATTTTTTAATGAAAATAAAAAAAAATAATAAATCACAACAAAGATTATCCAAGTTCTCAATAGAATTCCTCTTACTACCTTTAGATTTATCATTGGAACACAATAGTTTATTTTGTTAAGGATTTGATAAGATTCTTCACATGCTTCTAACGAGTTTGAGGGAAAAACCCCTCCAACTAACTTAAAGAAACTCCCACTAGTGGAAAATCTAAAAAAAATGTCTCCTAACATTTTCTAAATAATTAAGGAACAATTTTAGCTTAATATTATCAAGTGACAACCTATTCTATCATGAAATCTATTTTAGATGCAGTCTTTGCCTAACAAAAATTCCCCATTTTAAGGTTGCAATTTGCATTTGGAAGCAGATTACTATGCTCTAGATCATAGTGCAATTTATTTGCTAAATATACATATTAAGCATTCATAATAGCTAATATAAAAGGTACTAAACTGGCAAATACATTGACAAAGATCTTGACCTCATAGGAAACATCAACCTAAGATTAGATATTTGTTATTGACGTTGGATTTTGGTAATGATCCAAACTCTGACCAACAGGTAGCATTTTTCGGGATCTCTAACCTTTATCCAATTCAAGCACAGTAAAATAACGAAATTGGTAAAGAAGGAGGAAGAGCAGAAGAAAGGCACAGGATCTAACATGGTTCAGCCAAATTTGGATGTCCTTGGACTCTACATCCATAGTATCATGTTATTGAGATAGTATTTTCTATAATGTTACAATGTTTGATCTCTATTTTGGTAGGGTTTTGGTATGAAAGAATTATCCTCCTTGTAGAAGGGCTCCTCCTTCATATTTATAGAGGAGAAGAGGGTATAATAGGAATTACATATGCAGTAAATGAGTTACAATAATATTTAATATACATGACAATGTATACAGATTGAATTTCCTCTTTCAGCTCCAATAGATTGTCTTCTACAAGTGAGTCCCATTTGTCTGTTGGGGCAAGGCATGACTTAATTTTCTAACTGGTGAACCTTCAGGTCACTGGTTATGCTTCATGAGCCATGTCATTTTCCTATCCTTGGAATAAAGAGCTTGAGCTCACTTCTTTGTGCACGAGCTCGGCTTGATGAGGTTGCTTCACAACTTGACCTAATGATGAAGTGGTCTAAGGCGTCATTCGGCTAGTCCTTTTGCCGCTCTTAAGCTTCTCATAAGCTCTTTTAGAACGAACCAATTTTCACATATAACATAAGCATCCAACTCTTAGCTCACTATGTGGGATAGGAGTTAAAACTCTTTGATTCCAAATCAGTCAAAGCCTTATCCCGAGACTGTCGTTTCATATGTTCTAAGCCTTGTTTCTAGTTGCATGTGTCTAGTACTTATTGCTAAGTCAAACTTAGCCATTTTTAAGGCCATTAATAAGGATGGTTGGGGGGAATGAATCTAGATCCTTCAGTAGAGCCAGCCCCAGCTCTATATAGGGGAAAGGCAATCCCTTTTGGCTCTATATTGAGCAAGACATGGAGTTTCCTAATAAACCTCCACGATTTCTGGCATTCTAGCCTTCCTCAGAGGTGTACAGGGTCTATTGCAAAGATGATTCAAAAGACTTGCTTTCCCCAGTAACATGGAAGGGTCTCATATAGATCCCAAACTTCATCTTCCCAGTCCCGCTGTGAGGCGGCCACTCAGCCATCCAAGCTCCTGACACTTCCTAAGTTATCTCCTTCGTGAATCAGAACAGGAGCTAGAGGTTAGAAAGAATAAGAATCCGCAGTGCCACTACTGATTATGCATTGGAAGCAAAAATTTTTGGACCTTGGCAGCACACAGGCTCTAATCAGCTAGGGTTAGGCCTTTCATGGTAATCCTTCTTCTTAGTCATAGGTTTTTCCCTTTGTATCTTGATTAGCTTGTATTTGGGGATTTCTAATGTAAATCTAGCTCGTCGAGGTCTTTTAATAAATAAAATTTCTATTCGCAATCCTTGCTTGCTATTCTTATCTTTTGTATAAACATTGTGTGAATAATTTCTACACGTAGTCAGAAAATAGTGTGAGAGAGATGTGAATACTTGATTGTGAGTGAGTTACGAGGTTAAGTGTTTTTCCTCTTGGGCCGATCCCATGGCCAAATAAACAAGTTCGCATGAGAGTTGCAAAGATGACAAAGTTCACATGAGAGTTGCAAAATTAAAAAGTGAGAAATCCTGTGCTTGGGCTGACCTCGTGGCTAAATAGATAAGTTTGCATAAAAGCTATGACTTAATTGAGTTCACATGAGAGCTACATAACAAATGGTTCCCTTGCCTTAGGTAAATAGTTAATTCGTCAATTCCTCACACTTCAACAGGCACAAAGCCATGCTAGTGTTGTGTGTTTAAGAGTGCCTTTGCACCTTAGTAAGCACGCAACTACGCTGGCAATAGTGAGTTTTTTTTAGTGCTTCCACACTTCAAAGGGCATGTAGCTACACTGGCAACAGAGAGCATTTTTTAGTGCCTCTGCACCTCAACGAGCATGCAACTGCACTGGCAACAGTGAGTGTTTTTTAGTGCCTCCGCACATCAATGAGCATGCAACCGCACTGGCAATAGTGAGTATTTTTTAATACCTCTGCACCTTAATGAGCACACAGCTGCGCTGGCAATAGTGAGTGTTTTTTAGTGCCTCTGCACCTCAGCAAGCGTAGCCTTCGCACCTTAACGAGCACATAGGTGCACTGGCAATAACTAGTGTTTTTTACTACCTTCACACCTCGGCGAGCACGTAGCTACACTAGCAATAATGAGTGTTTTTTAATGCCTCCGTATCTTAGTGAGCACGCAACTACGTTGGCATAAGCATTCGTCAATTCTTCTCTGGAATGAGCTCCGGGGGGCCTCAATTGGCCCAAGGGTCACAATTGGCATAAAACCCTTCACGAGGTTTATAAAAGTTGATCGAATGCGAGTTGTGGATATTACTAGCACTTAAGAGCAAAAAGGGGCAAAGCAAATGACTTCAAGCCAATCGGCACATAGCTTTTAACAAAACAAAAGGGCAGCATTTACACTTCTTCCAAAATTGAAAATACATCATCAGTGTATAACTCAAATCGATCCCCCCAGCTCTTGGATGGTATTCCATTGAGAAGGCTAGGACTGCTGCTATGTAGGTTAAACCACGTACTCCCTTAGTGAAACCCTTTTGATTAGGTTTTTGATTGCATCTCTAAGGGCTAGACAATTCAAGGTTCCATGATCAGCTTCATTGTGATAGGCATAGAACTTGTCTCTATTCCTTTGCCTGAAGGAGGTCTTTAAGGGTTTACACTTTCCAAAGTCCTTTTTATCCTTTTCCACTATAAAGATCCTATCTTGGGAGTCTGATAGGAAGCTATACCACTCGTAGTGGTCCAGGTGTTGAGGTCACTTATTTTCGGATCTCTGGGGCTTCTTCACGGTTTGCTCGATAGAGTGATCACCTTAATCCACATCACCCCTCTTCTTGCTGTGATAGGAGCTAGTCTTCTCATCCTTCTTGTCAGACCTTTCTGAGCCAAAGGTCTCTTCCCATTTAATCTGCTTAGCAGTTCACTCATAGAACTCGGTGAGATCTTTGACAAGAGAATTGTATAGACTCTTGTAAAATTTTTAATCTTTATAGAGTCCTGCAGAGATGGTTACCAGCATGGTTTCTTCAGATGGATTCTCCACCCTATTAGCTTCGAGTCTGAATATAGCGATATAGTCTTTTAGTGACTTGTGCTTACATTGAAAGACCATGGCGAGGTGGCAAGGGGGCACAAGTTATCTTTTCAGTGCCTAATACTGACTGATAAATATCTATTGGTAGTCTTCCCAACTGCCAATAGAGCGAGCGAGAAGATTTCTAAACCAAGCTCGAGGTATGCCTCCTAATGTAGCCAAAAATACTTGGCACTTAACCAGTGGATCTACTATTTGCAAGTCCATCTAAACATTGAATGCATCCAGATGGTCATATGGATCAGAATCCCCCTTATACAATGGATTCAAGGGGAGCTTGAATTTAAGAGGGAGAGTTCAAGCTTCAATCTCCTCAGATAGTAGTGATCATTCCTCATAGCAAGCTCGATCACCTGAGATTCGAAGGCATTCCTTCAACTGGACCATCATCTGGAACAACTCCCTGACCAATGGGTCTCATGTTCTAGAGTGCTAAGTGGGCAATTGCTGGATCTTTTAGCCCCCATTGTCGCCAGGATTAGGATCTGGTGATTGTTCTCGCAAGCAGCGAGTTAGAGAGCTGCCTTGGTTTGGATCATCCAAATGTTGGGTTTGCTGCTACTGGAGAACATTCATGGGCGTTGAAGCTTCAACTTGTCTCTGCACACCTTATGCTAATGATGTGACTGCTCTAGTCAGTTCTCTCAACACACATTCGAGTTTCTCCTAACTATAGAGCCAGACCTATACTCCATCTGCATCGTTGGCGATGAGAATTGGTTGTGCTTAGTCGATTGTGGTTATATCAATAATTGGGGCAGTGGATGAGTCCATCATCGAAACATGACCATTTGGAGTATGGTGTTGCACATTTGAGGTTCTGGTGGCTCTTCCCTTGGACATTGTAGAAGGAAACAAATCAGAACAGGTGAGATCCCCACAGATGGTGCCAAAATGTTGACATCAGATTTTGGTGATGATCCAAACTTCAGCCAATAGGTAGGATTCTTTGGGATCTCTAACCCTTATTCGGTTCAAGCACAGTAAAATAACAAAATTGGTAAAGAAGGAAGGAATAACATAAGAAAGGCACAGGATTTAATGTAGTTCAACCAAATTCAGATGTCCCCAGACCCTACATCCATGGTAGCATGTTATCAAGATATTATTTTCTACAATGTTACAATGTTTGATCTCTGTTTTGATAGAGTTACGATATAAAATAATCATCCTCCTTACAGATGGGCTCCTCCCTCATATTTATAGAGGAGAGGAGGGTATAATAGGAGCTACATATGCAGTAAATGAGTTACATCAATATTTAATGTACAAGACAATGTATATAGACTGAATCTCTTCTTTCGACTCCTATAGATTGTCTTCTATAAGTGGGCCCCATTTGTCTGTTAGGGCAAGGAATGACTTAATCTTCTGTCTAGTGAACCTTCAGGCCATTGGTTATGCTTCACCATTAAGGCCATTTTCCCATCCTTGGAATAGAGAGCTTGAGCTCGCTTCTTCACGTACGAGCTCGGCCTGATGAGGTCACTTCACAACGCGACCTAATGATGAAATAGTCTGGGGGTTCATCGGGCTGGTCCTTTCACCACTCTCGAGCTTCTCACAAGCTCTTTTAGAACGAACCAATTTCCACATATAACAATTGTTATTCTTACTTGTACATTTAAACAGATGATAGACATGCAATGTTGATGGATATGCATACAACATAGGGATATAAATTACAACATTTTCTATTTAGGTGGCTTTGGATAGTAAGCAAGGATTCATGTGTCATGACACTTGCACCAATAGATATTTTTTTTTTTAACTTTAAAAAGAAGTTTATAAAACTGGTCGTAGCTAGGCATTTCATCAACAATCATATGTGATTTGAAATAAAACACAACATGTTAAAATGTATAAGAAACCTAGCACCAAAAAGAATTCCAAATGAATAATTGATTCATATGTGAGCTAAGAATGACATGTAATTTGCAATAAATTTGGGCTAAGAAACACTCATCTTTAAGGGAAAAATTGTTAGATCCCATTGTGGAAATTTTTGAGATGATCCATGAATGAAATCCTCTATTTTTTTGCAAAAAGAAAAAAACTTTTACTTCATTTTAGTAATTGTAAGCTACAACTCCTCGTAAATTTCCTGGAGAATTTCCATATTTAGTTGTATGCTTCCATCTCAAGTTGTGACTAATGAATCTTATACATGGCACTCCAAATCACCACATTATGGATCCACACCACACATCAAAAACCACAAGTGATCACTGCATAGTAGAATACAACTCCAATCATAATAATAGGCCAAGTAAGTTCGATCCAAGTCTCTCCAAATAGCAAAGGTAACTATATAATAGTTTCAAAGTCTAGATTTAATCCAAATCTTTCCATGGTTAGTCAAGGTCCATTCAATATAGGTCCATGTAGCATAGGACCATTTGGCATACGTCCATCTAGTCCTTAGTTTTGTTCATTCTTAGATGTTGTTCAATTATTAGATTTATGTAATATCATAATTCCTTTACTTAAATTTTATTAAATTATCTATATTAAAGTTTTAATATATGTTTATTATATTCCTGCTTCAGCATCAGTTATTTTTACAGCAAGTCCAAGCTCAATCTAGGTTTGCTTGGTGGCCATATGATATGGTGACATAGTTCATGGGTTACCAACATGCAATTATACAATTGATCACATAATAGAAGTACAAACATAGCAACCAGTATGTTTATCTTAGCCATTTTTTTTATCTATAACAAGTATAACAAAAGCAAGTAAGCAAATATTCAAAGTCATACTCATTTATAGTTCCACACAATAAGCACATCTATTGATTTCATTGCCCATAATAAAAATAATAGCACAACCATTTATTTCATTCACAATCACACATACACTTTGTGCTACATACAAATGACCAAGAAGTTGCAGCATAAGCATGAGTAGACAAATGACTTATCTCTTAATTCAATTATAGCAACTATAATACATCAATTTCACAACAAAGTGGTTCCTAGAAGGACATGGTTATCCTAAGACCATAAAATCAAGCATTCATAATTTAATAAAAAATTTCTATATTATTTATTATATATTATTATTAGTTTATTTTTATTTTATAGGAATATATTTATGCATAAATTGTATAGATACCAATATATATCTTAAAGTGAGTTTAGGGGTTCCACTCACATAAATGGGAATTATTTCCCAAAACTTTAACATTGAAATTCCAAATTTTCAACTTTTGGAGCTTCACACATGGTTATCAACCTATCTTGCTCATCTTATACACAATATCCAAAATATTCTTAAAATATTCATAAACACTCATAATATTAAATTTTATCCTTCATTAATCTTTGCCAATCAACTTTGTAGAACTCAAAATTAACTTACTTAATCAAAATTATAGTAAATGTACTTCAATTCTTCAAGTCACTACAGAGAATATTCTACAGTACTACTCACCTAATTTGAAAATCCTAAGCCTTAAATCCTTACATTTATTGACACACATCTAAAATTATTAACAAATAGATTAAAACCACTTGGATGTAAGAATTTTACCTTAGATACAGCCTAAACCATCCCACTTGTGGAAGTAGAAGGCAGGCCAAAGTTTAGCTTCAACTCAAGCCTACCACAATAACACTTATGAAGAAGGTAAAGAGAGAAGTGAGAGCATTCAACGTCATGATGAAGATGGAGGCTTCACTAGTAGAAAGCTACTGCCTCCAATAAGCTAGTCCATGTTATTGTCATCTTCAACCATTGACTTCAGACCCTTTTGTGACTTGTTGTGAATATTTTTCTCTTTTTCTTCACTCACTTTCAACAAAAATCAAAAGATTGGGTTCACTTTACCCAATGATTGGATCATGTAATTTTTGAAAATATGATTTCTAATGCTCAAACCTGGAAGGATTCCTTCTTCATAATTTGTGTTGTTAAAAGATTTCAACCTTTCTTCCTTCTTGATGGTGACTACCTCTGATAGACAAAGTGGACCATTCTTGCCAATCAACCATAGAATTACCTTTTCAAGGACCTATTTTATGAACAAAAAGATCTAATTGTTCGTCTCTTAACACTAGGGCCATTCATTGCTTAGCATATTCTTTGTATATGTTTCTTTTCTAACATGCTCTATTTTTGTTCCCGAATTTGTATACTACCTTATGTTTTTTTTTTTTTCAGATTCTTGGCTACACAGTGTGGTTGTTGAAATCCATTGTTTGAAAATGGATCCAAACCTTTTAGAAAAGATTTGTACTCATGCTTTGGCTATGCAAAAGTCAATTGTCCCACCTATTCTACATATTACTCTTTGTCTAAAGTCAAGCATGGAGGTTATCAACCTTAAACATCTTCTAGACACTTTAAAACTATTCCATCCATAAGCATACTTATGGTTTGGGTGATTTTTCCAAGGACAAAAGGGTTAATTGATCGGCTACCAAACCAGTCATATTAGTAATGTATGACTAGATTACCCTACTCTACTTATAGTATAAGGCAACACCGGGTTGAGCCCTTGGAACTTGTAATAATAACAATCAAATTAAGAGATCAATAAGGGCGGATGGTTTGCAGCAGCTAATCTAACAAGAAGACAATAAGGAAAAAATTGTAACAGAATGCTAGTGATAACCAATCCAAAGGAGTCTTTAAACTTGAGATTAATACATCATTGATCACAAAGTATTCATTCATTTGTTAATCCTATTTTTGGCCATAAATCATACAAGAAGCCTTAGAATGATTAATGGACCATTTACTAGTTAAGCACATAGCATTTAGGTTCAGCTAAGTAAACAACTCATCAAAAGCTTGATAAATTGCTTAGTTTTCCTATCCTCTTCCTATAGTTGATCATTAAGCAACAATCTTATT
>JANHAO010020006.1:0-13012 GCA_026873985.1 Saraca asoca
GCATTTCCATTTCTTCACTCCGCAGCTACACCGTCGGCCGAGCTTATTGCCTGAGCTTCATTTCTTGGAGAGCTGAGTTCAACGGACGAGCTGGCCTTCATTTCTCCCGCCTACCTTCCAGCGACCTTTACTCTGCCTCCCTCTTTTATTCACATATCTTATCCACTCCAACCAATTAATTATACATGCCCCCCTCGATTCCCAATACTTAAATGGAGGGAAAAGTGTATATATATATCTAAAATAATTAATTATTGATATACATATAATATTTAATAAAAATATAAAACTATAATCCATTTCTATCAACAAAATAAATTTAAAAATTAAGTTAAAGTTTAGTCTAGAAAATTGTATAAAACAATATTAATTTTATGTATCTTTATATAAATATATGGATAGTGTATTGGAATAAATTAATGAGAAACTAATTTTTTTTTAATTATAAACGCTAATATATTTTCTTTAACATTAACATATACTAATAATAATAAATTAAATATCATATATATATATAATACATATATTATATAATTTTATAATTTTATATTATTATTCTTATTTTTAATAAAAATTTTATTATATTTCTTTTCCTCTTCATTTTTATCTAACTAATTAACGAAAAATCATATTCCTTTCCTTTCCTTTTTTTTTTTTTTTTTTCCTTCAGTCAAAAGCAAAGTGTTGGGGTCAATCCTCAAAAACAAAAATCAAAACTCCTTACCCTAAATCAGCAAACCGCAGACGCCAGAGCTGGAGCGTGAGTGTCGGCCGTCGGACTCGGGCATCTCTTCTTGAGAGTGGCAGACTCCAAAAATTTGTGAACTTCTCTGATACTGCCTTTCCATTGTCGATGCTCTCTCTCACGAAACGACTTGAGGCCAAGGGGTCATCCCTCCGTCGTGCTGCCTGTCAACTCCAGTCAACCCGAACCGAGGCCAGCCATTCCAGACGGCGGCGCAAGTCACCGCCACTCTCGTTGAATAAGACAGAGGAGAAGTCTGAGTGGTGGATAGTTGACGGCGAAATGCACGAGATTGGCGATCACGTGCCTCCACGTGAGCGGTTTGTTATACCCAGAGAGAACATCCCAAATAAGCGCCGGAAGCAGCTGAGGGAGCAGTTCATGCGTAGGACTCGCTTGGTTCTTAAGGAGTCGGTTAGTTCTTGCTCAGTAACTTTTTGGATTTACTTAAACGTGCTGTTTAGCTAATGGGAAAATGTGAAAATTGAAAGCATGCCATCTTGGATATTATAGTTCTGTTCCATTATTGTTGTGTATTGCCCTTGGTTTTGATTTTTCTTGCTTTTCTTGCAAAAATTACAAATTAAAGGGGTATGGTACAGCTAAAATCAGCTATGAAGGGAGTTAGACTATTCAACGTTATGGTGGAATCAGAATATATTGCAATTGGTTTAATTGGGTGTATTGAAGTTATTATATCTTTATCTGATGATTCTCTTTCCCTTATCTTCTGATTTTCTTTTTGTTTGAACCCATTTTTCGTTGGGAAAAGTCATTGGAGTCTGGCTATAAATTGACATTGGTTGGAAGTAATTCTGTGGATATATCCTCCGAGGAGAAACCCAGATCATTTTAAATTATTGCTTTCTTAAGCTACATTCAGGTTTTAGGGTCATGATCCTCCTTAGTATAAGAGATATGATGTCTCATGCTACTCTGATGCATTTTTGACTTTTCATTAGAGAAATGTAGTTGTTATTGATGTTTGATTTTAATAATTTTATTATTTAAAATAGTTTTAAAATTATGTCCTAATAAAAAGCTTCCTTGATCTTTGTCCTAAAATACTTGTATTGATTGAAAGGAGCATGAGCCTTGGTGTAAAAAATATATGGAACTATATCAAGAGCTCAGAGAAAACTGGGAGAGACTTTATTGGGACGAGGGCTACTCTAAAAAGATTGCTCAAGATCATGCAAACTATGAGTCTTCTGAAGATGATGCTGAAGATTTCTCCCCATACAGGTTTGACCTTGGCATATCTCTTTTGTCTGCTAGTGTTCATAAGTCATTAAGCCTACTGATATTTCCTAAGAAATCAAAATGATCTTGAGTTTGAGAAAAATTGAAGCACTGAGATTCTCATGTTCAAACTAAATTATTCTTAAAAGATTTTGAAATTCTTTCTTTGCTGTTCTTCCCTGTTTGAATATTTGGATTGCACTATTCAGCTTAATGTTTTAATTTAACAATATGGCATTAGTCGGTTGATCTTATTGGTTTAATGACAAGGAAACTAACTTTATGGGACCGTGAAGGTGATGTCTGATGCTTTTAATTTCTGTTATGGCATTTCAGGAGCAGGAGGCCTCAAATGGAGAACAGTAAGGTACAATTGAGTTATTTGGGAGTCTAATGTAGAAGATTTCAAATGAAGCATAGTGAAGTACATTTAACTGTTTTTATGTCTTGTCCTGTTCTTGTATAGTGTTGTGTTTTAAGTTGTCGTTGATAGGAAATTGTGTCATACTACTGGAAATTTATATCGAAGTATAGTAGAGTTGAACTGCATATTGAACTTCATTGTAAAGTTATGGTTATGCTTTCAGTAAATGACATTTCAACTTAATTTGACCTTAGTCTTCATTGTGAAATGATGAACCTTCACTAGAAAGGCTAAGAAAGTTTATTGAATGATCAAAACATACAAGCGCTGTCACTCTAATTATGTGGTCACTTTAGGATTGGAGTATTTTACTTGTTGAATAGATCAATAATGCGCAAGTTCTAGAAATTAGAAGTGTGTTTCCATGGAGAAATTCTCAGGTACATGTCCTGTACTACAAGGAGACAGAAATTGACACATGTTATTAACCAATAACATTTAAGTGCAGCTATATGATTCATGATATCTTTCTATGAATTTCTCAGTTCCAAGTGCATAATGTGAAACTGTAACTCTTCCTTAGAAGACTTGAGTTACTATTTTCACCTACAACAGAATTGATTTTCATACCAGGGTCAATTTTAGATCTAAAATAAATGTGTGGCAAAAGTATGATGCAATGAAATCTGCAGCATAATCTGCTTTAATCTTTCTTGTTGTGTTATGATTTGATGTATTTGTGAGCTTTGTATGTAAAGTTATCTATTTATTGTGTTGGTGTTATCGATGATGTCTGAACTTTGTTGCAGGAACAGAGCTTCGTAAGAAATAGGCAAGGTGATACCTGGGACAGAGTCAACTTTATTCGGGATAAATTTGAGTATGAAAGAGAGAGAAGAATGAGAGAGAAAGGTTAGTTACATTTCTAGCTGACAAGTGACAACTAATTCTGTCATAGAACCTCGCAACTTCTGATAAACCCCCAAGACATTTATTAATAACATTCTTCGTGAAAGTGTTAAATACTGCCTAGTTTGAGCTTGGTTGATCAGTGTTAGTAATTTACATTTTTAGGCCATCTGTCTAACCTAGAGTTTGTTGGATTGTTAAAATTGGACTAAATGTTGGAATTAATTTGAGATTTTCTAGCTGGCTGTGGTAGCATTAGGAAATCAATGGTATAATTTTTTGAAAACTTGGTATTATTTCAGGTCAATGTAGGAGATTTTGAAAAAATAGATCATAGTTGCAGAGATCGCTATAGTGAAACATCTCCTTCCAAATTAGTTGTCTAATTAACTGCATCCAATTTCAGGTGCTGTCTGTTTGTCATGTAAAATCTGTTTGTAAAATTTCCTTCATCTCTGATAATAATTTGTTTTTCTATATTAAAAAAATCTCGCTTTGTTTATCATGATATCTGTTTCTAACATTTCAGTTGCTAAGAATGTATAATTTTAGTCTGAATTGTCTGCTTTGCAACAAAATCATCAAACATGATTCCATGGGTCTCTGAATTTATCATTAAAATAAACCTGTTTTCCATTTCTCTAATATCTCAAGATTAAAAGTGAATGCATCTGAAAAAAGTTGGAGTAGTATCTATCAATGAGATGACTGAAACACACCTGAGGTGGTTCAGTCGGATGTGTAGAATACCAATTGAAGCTTTGGTTAGAACTTAGGAATGGTGGATTTAAAGGAACGCCTGGTATAAGTAGGGGAAAACTGAGAGTAACCATGAAAAACCTGATCTTAAACTGGGGTAATGATGCATGTAGCCGATCACATCTAATAGGATAAGGCTTAGTTGTTGTTAACCATGACTTTATCATTGACTGTGAATAGTTATTGGGGACTCGGGGGTTTTTCAATCATTATCCTGTGTTTCCCAAGAGATTTCCTGAAGAAAAATTCTCATTTGTTTTTATTATTGGTTTCAGTCTTTGAGATCAGTTCTCACCAATTTTTATGCCCTTCTTTGCAGCATTTGCACCCATGCATGGAGAACCTATGTTTGAATCTCATGAAGCAAACTCCTCCCAAGACAAGCGATTAAATGCTGACCGATATTTTGGTCAAACAGAAAGGGATTGAGGAAAATTACTAGTGTCTGTCTGTCAATGTGGCCACTAATGCTGTTCAATAATTCAGCCAAAAGGAAAGAGATTGAGAGTGTAACGAATGCTAAAAGCTAAGGTTGCTGGCAATATACTTCCTTCTAGTTAACTCCAATGGTTGTCGAAAGTGCAATTCTAACTGTAACAAGCGGTTTGATGGGGATATTTATGGTTCCAAGTTGCTAGACTGGACCTTCCATGGTGTTCAAGATCCCGTCCTAAAGTTTTTCCTTGTGCAGAGGAAGAAAAGAAAATCGAAAGATACTCCAAAGTGATGGATCCATGAATCATTTGTATTAAATAAACTAGTTTAATTTGTAGATACCTCTGCATAGTTTTCTATTTCTTGCGAATTTTAAAGTTTTCTGTGAGAAGTGTTGGTTATGCCTTCTTGTTCACTATATTTTATTTAGAGAAAGGCTGGCTATTGTGGAGATTTTTCAACTCACTTAGAAGACCCATTAATGCCGCTTATCATTGTTAGCGTAAATGGAGAAATGTATGGAACGCATTTCAATTATTTGGTAGTTGGATTTAACATATAACCTAAAATTTTGTAATTGACTACTGCATCTATCCGTAACCGGGAAATTTTGAATGCATGGTGATGCAGGACCAGGTACAGGATTACAATTAAACAGCAGTAATATAAAACATGGAATTCTTTGGATGATTTAGTTCTAATTGAAAGTAGGCTTAATTTTAAACAATAATAATTAGACAAGGCATTGTTACATAAAATTATTGATTAATTTTTTAAGCAACAATATAACTAATTGCTGTCGTTAATTAGTCTTTCTTTGCGATTGAGATTTGAGATTGTAAGCAATGTAACCTTAGATAGTAAAATTGATTAATCTTTCTTAAATTAATTATTGCAAGGTTAAAATATACTAAATTCTTATATACTTTGAGTGATCTCTAATCTTTTAAAAACATGCATATAACTCTTGTACTTTAAGTCATATATTATTCACTCATAAATTCAAGAGATTTAGTATATTTTAACTTACAAATAATATATATTATATAAAAATTAAAACACATACATGATATTTTTCAATCAAGCATAGAGGATTTTGTGCATTTTATACAAATACATTATTTGATTATAAATATTATTTCTTTTTATATAAAATTATTATATTTATAATTCATAAAATTAAAATAAATTGAAATTCATCAAATTTTATATTGACAATAATAATATTTTTATTTTATATATATATGTAAATTTAAATAAAAATTTAAATAACAATACATAATATCTATATATATATCCTATTTTTTATAATATATTATTTGTGTTAAAATGCACCAAATCCCCTAGGTCTATGGGTAAAAAACTAATAAACATAGGCAAAGTGCACATAACTTAAAATACAAAGAAATTAGATGAATTTTTTTACATGTTAGAAGATTATATGTATATAATTCAAAATACAGAGAAATTAATTGTATTTTAGGCTTAAGTTTGTTAAAGAATGGTTTGTCAATATTGATCAATGTTTTGAAAATCGGACGGTATAACTAGTTCAACCATTAATCATTGTGCTATTCAGTTCAAGTTAGACTAAAAAATTGTTTTAACAGTGGAATCAATTTGAACTGATCCAAATTAAAAAAAAAAAAAAGAAATAATTGATCATATTTTTATGTTACTTTTGAACTTTTTTTTTTGTGTTAGTTTAATAAGTTTATGTCATTAAAAACTAACAAAAGAAAAAATTTAACACTTAATTAAAAATTTACGAATTTACTTAATTTCTTTTATTTTTTATATAAAATATGAACTAATATTTATAGTGTAAATTAGTTATTTTTTAATTTTTTTAATAAATATATAAAAATTTATATTTATAGCATCATCTAATTTAACCATTAATTTAATTGATTGAATCAATTAAACTATGATTTAATAATTTTTTCAATCCATTATTCAATTCAGTTTTTAAAACATTATTATTAATGTGTGGGGATGCAGTTGCAAAAATTGATATTGATGCATGAGGATGTAGACGTGTGAACTTGCAAGCCTGAATGTTTGTGTTGGAGGTGGTCAAAATGGAATATTGGAGCAATCATTAAGGTCAGAAGTTTACAATGATTAATTTTATTATGATTTTTTTATACTTTTATTAATTTTAAAATGATTTTCATCCGTGCATTGCACAGGTGCACCTCTGCTTGGCAGCAATAAGAAAAGAGAGATGAGGCTGGGGGTGTCATATGTGTGGGAAAAATATAAAATGTCAGACTCGGTAGTTACTTGAAATAACAATTACAATTTTTAATAACTAATTATACATTTAAATAATTTATTATAATTTTTTTAGAAATACTTAATTATATTTTTAAAATCTTTCAATAATTAATTATGAGTAATAATCTTGATTAAAATAAAAGTTATTTTTAGTATCGTCTATTTGAATCAAGATTATAAAAGGAGAAATAAGATTTATATTTATATTTGTTATGAGTATTTTCATAACCATACAAAATGGGCTTGCAAAAACCCAATAAACAAGTTTAACTAGCAAAGGCTCAACTTAAACTAGCTCAAGGTCATTAAAGGGCATTAGGAGACCTGAATGCGAGCTCAGATCATCAAACGAGTGACCTCAACCATTAGGTACGGAACACCAAAGTCAAAAAATTGACAGAAAAGTTGCCTAGTATTTATTGTCTGATGCGACAAAAAAGATAGATTTACAATTTGTCAAGTTACATTTGTAACCCCCTGTCCTTATAAATAGGGGATAAAATCATTGTACAAGAGAGAGGCTAGTATTTTTGAAAGTCAGTTCTAAAGAGAGATCTCTGTAAAAATATTGTACTCAATTAACATTTCCTAACAATAACACTACCATGGACGTAAGAATCCAAATAAAGTATTTTAGCTAAACCACGTTAGAAAACCTCTGCTATCTTCCCCCTACTCTTCCTCTTCTTCCTTTGCTTTCTGCATATGCCTCTTGCTTACACAATCGGATTGCAATTTGAAGTTTTAAGAACCATTCTGATTGACTGGATTTGGGCCTACCAAATTCTACCGTGACACATTTTGGCGCTAAAAGGAGGGCTTCATCTGCACCCTAGTTGATTTTTTCCTTCCAACTATTATGACAAGAGAAAGAACCACCAGAAATCCAAACACTCCAGTTGACCAACCTGAAGGTCATATGGAATAGAAGCAAGAACCAGTTCTTTCTGTGGTAGACACATCTACTATTCCCGCTGCTGGAGCTACCGTCCCCCTTCAGCTCACCCCAACCTACTGTTATTGTCCCTGAAACTGATGAAATGCAAGCGTGGCGCCAACGTTAGCAAACATTAGAGAATACAGTGAACGAGTTGACTAAGGTGGTTAGAGCACTGATGCAAGCACAAACCCTGGGTACACAAAAGCAGGTTAAGGTCACTATACCTAGAGGTGAACCCCGACATGGTGATTCAACTCACTCCTCCCACTCGTAAATAAGATTGGAGGTTTGCTGAGCTCGTGAAGCTTGTAATGGTTAGTGACATGAGAGCTCACATCAGGCGGAAGGCTTGAATAGAACCAACTAGAGGCATACCTTAGGTTGCAACATCCATGAGCATGGAGGTAAAAAAAGCCAACCTACTTCCAGCTGGAGATTTGAGATGCAAAATCTTACGATAGATAAGTTGCTCCAAAGGGTAAAACAATTAGAGGAGCACCCTCAAACTTTGAATAGCCAAGGTCGCTACAAGGGGACGACTCCATTCACTAGAAAGATAGAGATGCAGCCTTTCCCTCACAAATTCAAAATCCTTGCGATCTCACAATACAATGGGGATAGTGATCCACACGACCATCTGGATGCATTCAATGTTCAAATGGATCTTCAAACAACCTGTCCCTTAGTTAAATGTTGCGTCTTCCTAACTATACCAAGAGACATACCTTGAAAGTGGTTTAGGAATCTCCCAACTCGTAGCATTAATAGTTGGGAAGAGTGCCAGAGGAAATTCATCAATTAGTACAAAGCATTAAGAAGGCAGCTTGTACCACCCGGCCACCTTGTGATGATCTTTCAACAAAAAAATGAATCACTGAAAGATTACATCACTCAATTCAAGCATGAGATCAATAATGTGGAGAGTCCATCCGACAAAAGTATCCTAATAGCAATCTCAGTGGGACTTCGCAAGGATGGAAAGCTATATAAGAACATATACAAATCTCTAGTGAGTGACCTGGGTGAGTTTTATGAACGAGCTGCCAAGCAGATTAGGTGGGAAGAAACCTTTGACACAAGAAAATCCGATTAGAAGGACGAGGTGAACAACTCCATCCAAAATAAAAAGAGGAGCAATGAGAGCCAGAATGACAACTCCAATAGTCAGGTTACAAAAAGGGCTAGAAACGAGTGACCTCAGCAACCAGCTCACCATGAAACCTATAGCGTCTTGTCAGATGCTTAGGATAGCATCTTTGCAATAAAGAAAGGGAGAACTTCGGGAAGCCTAATCCCATAAAAACTCCCCATAAGTTCAGAAATATGGACAAGTTCTGTGCATATCACAATGAAGTTGGATATAATACTTCAGAATACTGAGTACTTAAAAATGCGATTGAGGATCTGATCAGAAAGGTCGCTTGAAAGACTATGTGGTGTGACCTGCAGGACAGTAATCTTGGTAACCACCATAGGGTCCTGAGCAAAAGTAAGCATATGCTGTAAAAACCATGTGATTGTGTAATGTCACTCAAAAGTGAATAAAGGTGCCAAGTCTTTCCTTTAAATTGACACGATCGTATGTTAAAGAGATTTCTGCAAAATGCTATACAAGAATGGAACTGAAGCTTGCCGAGGTTGGAATACAGGACATCTACTTGAAGAAGACCCTTAGGAGCCATCTAGGGAGCAACTTTCTTAACCACCCCTATCGACACTCTAAAGACAAAACCGTGAGGAGCCATTTGGGAACGAGATCTCCTATCAATACTCTAGAGTGGACAATAACTACCATATGCATATGACTAACTTTCTCAGACACCATATGCATACAACCTTTTACTTATGCATGCGACCAACTTTCTCAGGCACCGCATGCATGCGACTTTCTTTTACTTAATATGCATACAACTTTTTACTCATGCTTGCATATGACCAAATTTCTCAAGCACCATATGCATACGACCTTTTACTCATGTATGTGGCCAACTTTCTCAGGCATCGCATGCATGCGACCTTCTTCTACTTAATATGCATATGACCTTTTACTTGTGCATGCATATGATCAACTTTCTCAGGAACCATAAGCATGCGACCTACTGCTTAGCATTCATACAACCTACTACCTGGCACCTTATGTTTGTGACCTGCTAGCTGAGACCCTAAGCCAGCTGAGGTGCGGAGGCACTAAAATAAACTCAATTTCATGTTAGTTAAGGTCCATCCATGTTAACAATATGCGATTTATAGAGGTCCATCTAGGTTAACAATAGGTGAATTACTTGGGCACTAAATCTCGTGCTAGCCGAGATGCATTCATGCGACCTACCTAGGCACTCAATCTTATGCTAGCTGAGGTCTATCCATAACCATGTGCGATTTATGCAGGTCCATCCAGGTTAACAATGTGCAACCTACCTAGGCACTCAATCTCGTGCTAGTTGAGGTGCATCCATGTGACCTACCTGGGCATTCAATCTCATGCTAACTGAGGTGCATTCGTGCAGCCTAGCTGGGCACTCAAACTTATTGCCAATTGAGGCACTCTTGTGCACATTGAGGAGCATTAATATGATCGATTGGTCATTCAATTTAATATTTTATTTAGCTATAATTGTAGGAATTTATGTTATTATCTGCAACCTATCAAGCACCTAACTCATTAAAGACCTAGCTCATCAGGATTGCGATTACAAGCTTTTTGCCAGCAGACCACAACTCCTAGTTTGAAGATCGCACTGAGAGTTGGGGGGCTAATATTGTGGGTATTTTTGAAACTATGCAAAATAGGCTGGCAAAAGCCTAATAAATAAGTCCAACTAGCAAAGGCCTTCAACCAGCTCGAGATCACTAAAGGGAATTAGGATACCCAAATACGAGCTTAGATAGCTAGATAAAGGCATCAAATCGCCTAGCACGAGCTTAGATCGCCAAATGAGTGACCTCAAGCATTAGGTATAGAATGCCAAAGTCAAGCCTATAGCCAGAGGTACATACTTCCAACTGACAGAATAGCCTCCAAAAATTGAGAGCAAGTTGCCTAGCATTTATTGCCTGATGCGGTGGAAAAGATAGATGTCACGTCCGGATCCATAGAATGTGACTGGCATAGAAGGTCACCATCAAGAAATCTCTTCCATCAAGAAACCCCCTACAAGTCTTACAATGTAATCACATACCAATGACTCACTATTTCATTAATCCACGATGAAATATTTATATATTAAAATTCTAATGAAAATCTGATAGAAATTTCTTTGTTTTCCAAACACCTGGCCACAAGGCCTATACAACATCACAAGGGCTACATACCCACCATAACCTGTACAAAAACATAATAATATGTAGTGGCCTAGACTATACAATATATATCCTACTGGGCTCCAGTAATTATACACAACACATGCATATATAATCCTACCAACTGCTAGACTTTACACCGCAATCATATACCTTTATTCTCCATAGGAAAGATCCACTCGATCCAAAAGCATATCCTGAATCAATGTAGGGGGGAAGGATGGTAGGAGAACCTTGGGCTCTGAAAAACATGGAAAAGAAAGGGGTGAGTTTCATAGAAACTTAATGAGTAAACAATCCCATGATCACCCAAAAATCCCACTTAAAAATTATACTTGAAAGCATATATAAATATAAATATAGCCGTGAAGATATGCTTACCCATTTTACAGCCACAATCTCAAAACAGATTCAACAATTTCCATTCATCAAGTTAGTTAAACAATTGAATTAAGAGATTTAACAAAAATGCAATAAGCACAAAGCATGATGTTATAGAAAATATCTATCATGATATAAACATAAGAAAATATGCAATAAAGCTTTTAACATACAACAATAGTTATATAACATACTCAACTGAAATCCCAAAAAGGGTAACTCTAAGAGGGAACTACTCCAATATAATCCTAATCCATCAGGCAGGTTTGTCGGATGATCAACCATGTCCCACCTTGTCTCTCTATTTTATATATATATATATATAAGTGCACTTGCGGGTTCCCAATGAATTCCCCGGTGATTCCAGGGCCTTTTTCAAAATCTAATTATATCATGTAGCATAAAATCCTTTTTCGGGTAAGCAGTATTTACCAAAAACATACATAGCCCGTTAAAGCCATTTCATATCCATTCATCACATAGAAAAGTAATATCATCAATTGTAATAATATAAAGCAATATGAAAATACATAATTTTAGCACGATAAACCATTTCATACACAAATATAACATATAAATATATTTTCAAAACCATTTCGACAAATAGGAAAATCTCATTATTTAAAAAGATTAACAATATTCCATATAATGTAATTATTTTATTTTTACACATAGGATCATTAAGTGAGGAGGATTGTTCACTCACCTTAGAAAATCCTTAGAAAACTAAGTCAGCTAAAGCTCCAAAAATCTTACATTTGTGTGCTTGATTCTTCCTTGGAAGCTTCTCTGAAGCAAGACAATACCAAACAACAAAAATATTTCAGATTTCTCATAGCTAACACAGTAAGGGTTTTAAGGGAAATTTCTTGGAAACTAACTGTAAAGTTGCTATAGAATAAATCTTTTGTTCTAGGATTACTCACCACCTTCCAAAGTGTAGGTGGGGAGCACAGTAAAGGTTTCAAGGAAAATTTCTTGGAAACTAACTGTAGGGTTGCTATAGAATAAATCTTTTATTCTAGGATTACTCATCACCTTCCAAAGTGTAGGTGGGGAGCTCATCACCGACCGGATCGTCATCGGTGGGCTAAAGGATGCTACTGGCTGAACAGTACCAGAGAGGAAGGAAGAAAGAAAAGTTGAGTTGAGCTGAAAAGATGGGACGCTGGACGTCCTAACTTGCCAAAAGGAAATGACCAGAAGGAAATGGCACCAAAAATGAGCTGAATATGTTGCTGACTTGCCTACAATTGCTGCCCTCTAATCAGCATTTTTATCCTTAAAAAATAAGGCTAGTCCCCAGTAAAAGAAGGTTAAACTACAGCAGTAAAAATTTGATTGCTATAACAACTGACTTTCTCTTCAACTTCTAGCATTTTTCTTTGACTTTTTCCTCTTTTTTCAAGCCACAATTAAGCTTTAAACATCAGCAAACAAACAACATCAAATTAATTCAAATCCCCCATTAACAAATCCAAAATTTTCACAAATAAAAACATAAAATCACTTTAGAAAAAAATAACAAAAATAACTAATAATAAAGGTTGATTTACAAAAATCACTCTCAAGCTTCAACAATTTAAGTCTAGAAATTATCAAGATAACTCTATTTTCATAGAGTTATCACACCCCCAAACTTAAACCATTACTCGTC
>JANHAO010020007.1:0-13002 GCA_026873985.1 Saraca asoca
TATGATTATTTTGTTGAAGGCTATTTGCTAATTTGTGTGGTGTCAGTTAGTTTCTTCTTCCTTGCCTTTAAGTATTTACAACATCTGCAGCTCTCATGCGGCCAATTTCCTCAAAACTTCGTGAAGGATGTTTTTGCCAACTATGACCTTTGGTCTAGTTGAGGCCCCTCGGAGCTCATTTCGGAGAATAATTGACGAAAAATTATCTAGTTGAGTTACAGGCTCGCTGAGGTGTGGAGGCACTAAAAAAACACTCACTGTGCCAATGTAGCTTCATGCTCGCTGAGGTGAAGAGGCACTAAAAAACACTTGCTGTGCCAGTTCAGCTTCGTGCTCGCTGAGGTGTGGACACACCAAAAAACACTTGCTGTGTTAGCACAGCTTCATGCTCACTGAGGGGTAGAGGCACTAAAAAACACTCACTATGCCAGCATAGATCCGTGCTCGCTGAGGTATGGAGGCACTAAAAAACACTTGTTGTGCCAACGCAGCTTCATGCTCACTGAGGTGCTGAGGCACTCTTAAAAACTCAACGCTAGCATGACTTCATGATCGCTGAAGCGTAAAGAATTGATGAATCGATTATTCGCCTAAGCAGATCTGCATTAGAGATTTTCGGCTGCGAGCTAATGGAAATACGTGAAGTGAGATTCTAATGGATCGGGAATTGCAAAGTCTTAACTCCCAGTTTGCTAGGCAAACTGAGAGTTAGGGGGCTTATGTTATATACAAAAAATAGCCTCAAGAGCTCGTAAGCCCTGGGCACACCGGAGGCACTCAGCGAGCTTTGCTTTGCCCATCAGAAAGTGGTGCAGCGAAGTTGTCCCGGCACCATCCCTCAAAGTGAGCCTCACCTCACGAGGTAGCGACCCAACGAGAAGATTGCAAGACCAGCTCATCAAGCAGTCGATCATCCTGCTCAAGCCCGCTACCTCGCTTTAGCAGCGCTAAGCTCGCTACAGTGGTTCCCATGACAACCTCGAGCTAGGAATCCCCGTTCGAGGCGCCCAGCACCTTGCTCGGTAAAGTAACGTCAAGTGACGGGTGCAAACAAACACAAGTCTACGGTCGACTAAGGGGGCCCACCCCACAGCCTACATTCTGCAGCAGTCGAATTGTAGTCTTTTTATTATCTTTTCCATTAATAGCTTGATGTAACTCAACTGTAGCTTATAATTGATGCATGTAACTCCTCCTTCCTCTATAAATAGGATTGCCTTGTTAGAAGAGGGGGGACGGCAAAAAAAACTCTGTAAGCAAAAACTCTGCCAAAGTTATTTCTCAGTATATCTCCCCCGTGGATGTAGGGTCTGCATTGTCCAGATTTAGCCGAACCACGTTAAACCCAATGTCTTCTTATTCACTCTTCCCTTTGTCCTTGTTCGTTTCGTCGTGCTATTACATTTGAACCGAATACAGGCTTGAGATCTCGAAGAATCCCCCCGTTGGCCGGAGCTTGGAACATAACCAAAATCCGACGTCAACAATCCCAGTTTTCTTTTTGATGTTTCATAAAAATGTAATGTAGAGTAGTTTTTTGTAATTTAATTTAAAAAATAGAAATAATGTCGATTTTTTAACACAAATGACATCATTAACACAAACCAAAGAATTATAACTAGTAACAGGTTTCTATATATATGTAGATTATAGTAGGTTTCTATTTTTTTAAAATTAATAGAAAAGATGTCAGTTTTTTAATAAAAACTGATGTCTTTTACATAGTTCAAAGAAATTTTTGAAGTAAATAAATATTATTTAATGTGTAAAAATAATTCAATTATGAAAATATTACTTAATAAAAAATAATTCAAGTATTTAAATATTATTTAATTGATAAATATTTTTTAGAAAATATTTTACCTTGGGCAAATTATATGTGAAAATGTAATAATATTATAATCCAAAATATAAAATGGATAAAATTAATTCAAAAAAATTCAAATTATGTAAATCTCACACATATGTTGAATGTTAATACGTCGATCATAATAAAGAATCGATGTATCAACAAAATGAAAAAAAAATAAAAAAAATTCAAAGTGGGAATTATACGAAGTGATGATAATATTTTTGTAAACATAATGAAAATTAATATATTGATTTTTTATAAAAAGAACTAATGTGTTAAGTTTATTCGTTAGTTTATTATGACAACCAACATCAATGCATGAGAATAAATGTTGATTCCTTTTTAAAAACTGAAGTCTAAAGTCTAGGCTTTTCATGCAGCAAACTAGTTCTTCCCCCTACTTTCATTTCTTTTTCTTTGTCTGAAACATTTAACCAATATCATTCTCAAACCAATGTGACTTTCTTCTTCATTGTTTTTGATTGTCTTTGCTATCTTAAATCATCGCATTTCAAGTCCATATTGCATTGAGATATGGAACTTTATTTTTCTTACACTACATTTGTTTCTTCCTTGCAAAGTTATGTTGATTTTTTTTTTTACTTTTTTTGCTTTATACTCTGCTGATGGTTTATATTTTTAGGGTTTAAGTCTTTTTTCCTCTTTTGTTTCTTAATTTGATTATCGGAAATGTTTAGTTAGGGTTTATTTTTTGGCTGTGTTTCTTAACTTAGATTGTCTGATCATGCATTCCTTATTTTGTATCACTTGGCAAAGTGGTTATGAATATGTCTAAGATTTTCTTTTAATTTACATAGTAAAATCAAAACTTTGAATGTAATAATTTCCCATTCAAAATCATCAAATGTAGCTCATAAAAATCGTAAAAGCCATTTCCCATTCAGAATAAAATTGATATAATGGTTTTGTGAGGTTAAATTCTATTTCTTTTTTTCCTTTTAAACAATCATATGGATCCTTCTTAGCATATTGAGAAGAGTACAAGGGGTAATACCTTTATGAAGGAAATGAACCTTATGCATAGAGGATAGAAGATGAAGGTTGACTTCACTTCCAAGGGTCAGGTTATTAGGGATGCATTATCAAAATATAATAGTTATATTGGAATGTTGATATGCATGAGAGTGTCAATCAATATTAAGTAGTAGAAACATGTGCCAAAAGATATCTAAGATAACATTTGACAAGATGTCTTGGTATATATTACTCATCTCTAATTTTTATTTAAGATATATGTAATAATCTTTTTAGAATAATTGTATATCAGTATAATCCATGTGTATGTTATTTCGTGGATCACATTTGATATTGATGTGGGGAAGAAAAAAGAAGTCTTAAAACTTACTGGTAAGTGGTGAAAGGACTTCAAAAATTGATTGACAAAAGATTACATCACTATTAAGAGGAAGGGTAATACAACTTCCTCAATCAACAAGTGTGAAATGATTTTGTGAGGTAGCAATAATCCAAGGTTTTTTTTAGGTAAATTTGGCCATCTTGCCTTAAATTTTTCTTAACTATATATTATGAGTAATTAATTGACCATCTTATTAATTATTATTATTTTTATCAATAGGGTATGAGTGTAGCCAAAAGGGGGAGACAAGCAAAATACAAATATAAACATAGCCTATCTCGCGGGAGATATGTGAAGCTTGAGCAAGCTTTGGTCAAGAACAAGCTTCTAATAAGTCTAATCCATAGGTCATTTCCATATCTTAGCATGAATTATTGAAAAGAGGCAGGGTTAACATAAAAGGTGAATATATGATTGAAGAAAGTCAGATAGTTGTTGAGAAAATTGTAAATAATTTGCAAGTTTTAATTACTTAAGTAATTGTAAGTGTGAAATTATAACAAATATTCTTAATAGTATATATGCCACAAGATTCTTTCACGTAGCAATCAACCTAGGGAGATTTTACTCCATCTGGAAGGATTAACATATTAACAATTTTGTTAGGAACTCAAAAGCATCTTAGCCATGTTAGGGGATTGGGTGAAGAGTGGGTCTAAAAGCCTATTTTGGGGGATCATCAATGTGTCTCTAAGGATCATTAGTTTCTATGGAGGATCTTGCTATAGAGATTACTGCTCGAGTGACATAGAAGATGAGATAGGAGATTTTTCCTAAAGTGGGAGAGAAGACCTTAATCAAGTTGGAAGAAATTTTGAAGATGTTTGCCTACATGCAGAAGATAGACATATAATCACTCTTAAACTTGTAGCCTATTCTTGATGAGGTAGAGATGCACCATGCTCCCCTATTTAGGCTAGGAGACCTTGACCCACTTGCAGAGCTACCAGAGGTAAATGATTATTACTAAAAACTTAAACTTCCTTTATTAGTAGTTTCCAATATTTTATTTGAAAAATAACATTATAATTAACTTTTTTAATTTGATTTTTTGTTTATGTAGGAATGAGCCAAATGTCTTCTAACTCTGGCGCTCAGGGAATGTACAGTGGCATATGAAAGGTTTTTCTACAATTGCACCTTCCATTGCCAGCAATTGCAAGGCAATCAAGCAAAGGCCATCGTTGACACCCTACTAGATCAGAGTGCAAAATTTTTGGTGCCAATGGATGAACTAGGGACAATGAGCTAAGCGATTGGAACTTACATCACATAACCTGAGAGTCTTATCACTTTGATTATAGAGGTATCATATTCTATCTAATAAGTAATTGTGTTTTAAAAACCTAATTTTACTATATTTCTAATATCTAAATTTCATAATTTTATACATGTCAATTAGGCTACAAAAGAGGCTGGGAAAGTTGAGAGTAAGCAGACTAAGAAATCAATGACTCAATTAATTGATCAGCTAACTCAGACCCAAGAGATCCCTTTTGTTGATCCAAGGAAAATGTTATCTGTTATAGTTAAGAAGATGACAAATGATAATTTCATTCATGTTCATATGGATATTGAGGTAGTGGGTAATGAATGTGATATTTTTATGACCAAGGACGACATCTTGCAATTCTTAGCCATGAAAGAGATAAATATATATCTTGCATCCAAGTTTGTAAACTATGAATTTAACTTTAACTTTCAATTCATAATCTTATTTATATTATATAATTCAAAGTATTTTGTTAATAATTTCCTTTATTTCCTTGTAAAGGCTTTTGCATCTTAACTGTGTGACCAAAAGATTGGATGTCAGATTTCTATGTCTATAGTTACTTGCACTGATGGGCTCTAGCCAGGGCACAAAGACAACATGCATCTTCGAAGTCCTAAAAAATGGAGTCAGTTTGTTATTTTGTTATTATAGGAATCAATTTGTTATTACTTATTTAATATTTTGTTAGTATAGGAATCATTGGATGCTATGTGTGATTTATGTGGAAAGAAAAATTGCTTACTAGTTTGATCTCTCGTGGCATTTACTTCGTAAGAATATTAGAAACTTAGTTGACTTGTAAATTATTTTATAAGTTAAAATTTAGTTTTAGGATTTATATTGTAGATGATTTCCTTTATTAATATTTTGGCTTCTTGTATGAATTTGATTCAATAGATGTATTAAGATTTATTATATCTTGAGTGAGAATAGGAAAAAGCTTAACACAAAGATGATTTCCTTTATTAATATTTTGGTTATTTGAGTGCATACATTTGATTTGTTGTAATGCCCCTTGTCAACAAAGAAATGTGAAGTGTGGATACTTTATAATGAGGTATATGAGTAACATAATCACTCAAATTAAGGAAGATCACCACAATCTAGAAGAGATATAATAGTTTGATTTAGATATTTGATATATGGATATGTGATTTGGACATGTGATATATAGATATGTTGAGATTTCTATTACAAAATTATGGTGTTACTCTATGATATATGGATATGTGATTTGTTGTATGTATATTATTTTTTTGCAGTACTTTGGAGATAATAGTCCTTACATTTAAGCTTAAATTATCTTGATTAAAGATCAATAGGTTGGGTTTCTCCTACCATATTTTGATAAAGACCAATAAAAAAGTTGTAATGTATTGTCTATTTTGCAATACTTTAGACATATCTGTTGATTATAATGTACATCTATTTTGCTGTATTGTAATCATATGTTGTAAAGTTGTAATGAATTAATCTCTCTCTCTCTCTCTTTCTCTCTCTCTCTCTCTTTAAAAAGCTAGTGATGAGAAATGATGTTGATTCTTTAATAAAAACCCACGTTGTTAATGATTTACACATTAGTTTCAATATAATAACAGACATCTAAAATAAAAATTATGACATATAATATTAGATGCCTATTTTTTTAAAAAAACTAATTAAGGGAAATAACATCGATTTTTTTTTCCAGAAAATCAACATCTAAAGTCTATACATTTTAATTAGATATTATATTAGAGAACTCTATTTTTTTAAATATGAGTTAAGAGAAATGATGTCCAATTTTTAACAAAAATTGATGTCTAAAGTCTCCACAATTTTAATTGGAGTTATATATATTATAGTTTTAAATATTACATATTAATATATTAGAAATCTCTGTTTTGTTGAAACTCAAATTATTTTGCCTAATTTTATTTATGAACTAAATTCATTCTTTAACCATTATTTTTTTGGGAAAATAATTAGCTTTTGAGTAATTTATTTGTAAAAATTATAATATATTATCTAAAAAAAATGGATAAAAATAATTCAAACAAATGAGTTGCAGTGGCAGGAATATTTATGTGTAAATGAAAGTTAAAACATCAATTCTAACTACACAATCGATATTAAACACCTTCCATTTATATAAAAGATTTTGCATGTCTAACTGTCACTCTTACTCTCTTCTAGGTTTGATATCATAGCTCTCTGCCTTCTATCTTTGATGACTTGAAGCTATTTTCATTCTTACCCTCTATCTCTCGGTGGTTTGAATTGATCTTCTTTATCTCACTTTCTTTTTGTTTCTAGGTAATAGTTGCTTTTCTTTTTCAATTTTAACATAGTTAAAATACATAAATTCCTTAATACATTTCTAGCATAGGACATAGCTAACTTGTTTTCTAATATGTTTGGGATTGTAAATTTGTAACAAAAGCCCAACATTGCCTTGTTTTTCAATTTTATTCAATTTGGATAGCCATGGATGGTAGGTGGATGTTTACTGATCACTTGAGTGAAGAATATGGAAATAGGGTTGAGGATTTTATTAGATTTGTTGTTGATCAACATGCTAAAAATAGTAATAAGATGATTAGGTGTCTTTGTATGAGGTGTTCTTGTGTTAAGAGAACGAATGTAGAGGAAGTAAAAGATCATTTATTTATTTTTGACATTGATAAAGAGTATACACAATGGATATAGCATAGTGAAAGTGAATTGTTTAATATGTCTAGTAATTATCAAGACAAGCGAGGGTACCCAAATGATTAAATTAATGTGGGTTTGCATGCTTGATATGAAGATATGATGTATAATGTTGTTAAAGATAATTTTATTGAGTAGCTGCATATCCTTGAAAGCTTGTTAAGTGATACCGAAAAGTCTTTATATCTAGGTTGTACTAAATTTACATGATTATCTACTATGTTGAGATTGTTCAACTTGAAAATGTGGAATGGAAGGAGTGACAAGAGATTTATAGCCTTACTTGAAGTGTTGAAAGATATGCTTCCAAAAGGTAATGAACTTTCAGATCATAAATCTTATGCTCAATGAACATGAAGTATAAGAAGATATATGCTTATCCTAATGATTGTATATTGTATCGAAAGGTGTACAAAAGTTTACATGAGTGTCCAACATGTGAGGCATCATATTACAAATTGAAGAAGAATGATGTTGTGAAAAATAAAGGGGCTTTGACTAAGGTGTTATGGTTGTTGGTCCCTTTTTAGTTTGGATTCTTAGTAAAAGTCTTCATATTTTCTTTAGGAAATTAAAGAAAATTATCCAAGTATAGTTTATTAGAAGCAATTATTTATATTGGTAAGAAGGAATTAATAGTTATCACTTGATTAAAGATTTATTTAGATTGCAATGCAATTTATCAAACAGCTAGTATGTGTAGATAAAAATAAATGTAGTAAAAATAAAGAACACCAGGATTTTTGAAGTTGTTCCACTTTAATTGAAATTGAAGTTGAAGTGTACGTTCGCTTCAATCGAATCATCAACCAGATAGTCCTTTTATTACAAAACCACAAGATTTTTTTGGGCTCTTGAGAACTAGTTTTACACAAGATTTAACCCAGTTCTTGCTTTAGATATAAAAATTCTTTTGCCTCCTACTAACTATGATCAACCTTATAATTAAAGAAGATACTACAAGAATTCTTTACACCTTCTACAAACTATGATCAACCTCACAATTTTAGAGGATGCACAAGGAATATCAACGTTTCCCTTTGTATCTCAGATTTGTATCAACCTAGAAATCTAAAACAAAAACAAGATTTAAGGATGGAAAATCCAATACTTGAATTGAGATGTAAATCTCAATTATCTAGTGTGTGATTTTCTTTCAAATTGATCCAAGAATTCTTTGATTTGAAGAAAATAATTGAGGTAGAGATAGATTGACTTTAGACTTTGTTTTCTTTCTATTTTTTGCACTATCTAATATCAAACTTATGAAAGAAATGAGGCTTGGTTCTATTTATAGTGTAGCAATCGACATTTAAAAAATAAATAACTTTTTGATTGTGAATTGATTCAAGAATCGATTTAGAGTGGTTACTAACTTATGAATCGATTCATGAATTAATTTGTCTATGAATATCATCAAGAACTTCATGATAGAATTGACATGGGAATTGATTCACACTATAGAGTAAAGAAGTCATGAATCGATTACCTAATCGATTCTCAAAAGTTTCTAACCTTTGGTAAAAACGATTTTGAAAACAATTATTGATTCATACAGTAAAAAATAGTTTTTATAAAACTTTCACTTATGAAGGTGTCTGTGAAAACTTTGTTTGAAAACTTTTATTTTAAACTCATTTAAAATGATTTATTTCTACCTCAACTTAACTATTTTAAGATACTTGTTTGGATCAAAATGAATTAGATCACACTTACAAAATATCCTAATTTATATAAAAGAATTACTATATGTAAGGTGGATCTCTTGAATAGCATACTTTGATCCTGCAATCAATCAACAAATGTTAAGCTCATGAATAGAATATGATATTGATCAAAATTATTTTTCAACATCAAAACTAAAGAAGGTATGATAACAAAGCAATCTCCTTCTTTTTTATAGTAACAAACAATTTTAGATAAGGATAAAAGTTTTTCAAAAATTAAAATTTGTCAAAGTTCTTACTCCTTAAGGGTGTGAAAGATTTTCTTACTCCCATTTTTAAATTGAGTATAATAAAGACTAAAAAATTTGAAATCTTTTCTTACTTATCTTTCTTTCTTACTTACTTTTTTATTCATATACCATACTTGCCCTTTTGAATTGAGTATAGAAACTAAAATCTTATCTAAAATCTCTTTATTACTCCCCCTTTTGACACTTCAAAAAGAAATAATGCATTACTAAAGAGAGAAGTAAAAAAATGAATCATATCAATAATAGAACAAAATGTATAATTCAAACATAAGAATATATCATAAAATTCAGAATGTATATAAGAGTGATTGGGGGTTAAGATTTGAGTGAGTGAGAGAGAGTTTTTAGGTTTTTGCAAGAAGAAAACTGTGAAATGAAGTTGAAATCCATTTAGGTATATATAGAATCAATTGGTGAATCAATTCGTGTATGAGTTGTTTATCAGGATTCTTATGTGAATTGATTCAGGAATCGATTCATCCAGGTTATTAAAATTTTCAAGAATTTTGAGACCTTTTCGAAACATTAAAAATTTGTTGAATCGATTCTTGAATCGATACATAGTATAAATTTTTGAGATGTGTATCGATTCATAACTCAAAGAAATCCTAGAAAAATTTAAATCGATTCACAGAGTCCTGAAAATAATTTTCATGTAGTTTTGTTCCAAAATTAATAATTGTTATTACAAATTGATTCGTGTGTATATGAGTAGCATATAACTTATTCAAGTATAAAAAAATAAAATTAATAATTATGTGTGTATTAGCACATGAGAAATATATTTTGTCCTATCACAATATTGATAATGTTAATATTACTATTTATAGTATTTTAACAATTCAAGAAACTATCTCCCTTATTTTAGTATCCATTTCACTATGATGTTAAAGCATCTAATTTATTAAAATAAATAGATAGTACTGAGATTTCAGTGTTACAGTATGATTAGAAGGACACCTATAAATGATTTGTTTATGTCCTAACCAAAAGAATTCTCAAAGCATCTTAATGATTTGGTTCACTAAAATAGATTATGAATCATCTACTAAAATTATGATAATTCATGTATAATTTTGAATAACTCCAATATTATGACCTATTTATATTAATTGTTATGCTTTTAATACATAATTCACTGTTGAATCATTGAAAAAGAAATTTTTTCTGGTGATTTTATTTGCATATTGCATTTAGCTTAGAAAAGTTTTGAAGAACTTAATCTATCAATGGTGATTAAGATAATTCATTAATAATATAAATAGATCATTTTTATAAAATTATGATCCACTAAAATAAATTTTTCATAATATTAATAAGTAGTCTATATCCCACTCAAATAAAAATCTTATGAACTTAATTTACGACTTTTTTAGTGATGCAGTGACTTGATGTTATTTTACTTTTGTGATGCACTTGTATTCGATGTTATCTTAGGGACTTTTGTCTTTTTAGTATATTAGATTTGAATTCAAAACATTACTTGTGTATGTCAAATGATTTATCACTCTTATTATCAAAAAAATTTATCAAGGAATTTTCATAGCCTAACTATTAAAGTTGATACTAGAAGAGTTCAACCTCTTAGTAGGTTAATTTTTTTTTATTATTAAATTGTGTCTTTTTTCAAATTTTAAAGTGGGTCAAATAAAAAAACACATATTAAAGTAGAAGAATAAGCAAGTGCATGTATGTAAAAAGATAAAAAGAAACATAATAGAAAATACTTGCAAGACTTCCAGGATTGTAGTTTTTCAACTCAACTTCATGTGTCAAATCAATTAGTAAAGCTTGTTTGGTGACTTTAGCAATCAAATAATAGAGGATGAGATTTTCATTTGAAGGTCTAAATCTACATCATATAGGAATAAATAAAGAGTTTGGCTGTGTTTCTACCATCAATAATTTTTCTCTCAATTATTACTCTTAATAATGAATAGTGATACTCCCTCTCACATGAATATATATTGGATAATAGGCCAGTTTATGTAGTAGCTACTATCGGCAAAGTTAAATAGAGATAAAATATGGAATTTAGTAAGATTTAGCCTAAATAGAGGGAAAGTCTAATCCTGGATAACAAATTGGGCTCACATCCCAAAATTTTCGAAGTTCGGCATTCTTAAATTTTCCATATTAAAGGAAAAGAGGGAAAATTTGATCCCAGAATTAAGAAAAATTAAAAAGTGCAATTAACTAACTAAAAGTGACTTGATTTGTATGATCTTAAAAAAAATAACAAAAATGCTAGGACTATAGTTACAGAAGCATTTGAAGATGGATTGATTGAGATACAAAAAGTACTATAAAAGTGAAATATGTAATTACAATTTATAACTACTTTTGACTATCATAATGATGCACAAAATTATTTTTTTATAAATTATATTTTGTTCAAATATAATATTTTTATAATTAATATAGTTCTATTTCAAAATATAACAAAAGCACAAATAGTGTGCAAATTAAACACTTAAGCAAGCCCTTGTTGTAAACTAAATTGTATTTTATTTATTGTATAATAAAAATTAGATAAAATTTATATACATATCAAAATATATTATTTTATTTTATAAAAAGAATGAAATTAAAAAAATAACAGTTTATATGCGTTTTGTTTTATCGTCCTACATTTTTTTGTGTGTTACTAATAAAATTATAATTGTTGAAAGTAATAATGGAATGAAAGGGGGCCTTGGTATTCTTGTTAATATTTTTTTATGTAAATTTTGATTTGAAAACATAATTTAGACATCTCATAAAATTTTTTTATTAACTTTTATGACATTATATAATGCATGTGAATGCAAAATTTAAGTTAATAATGCTTTATTTTTTGGTTTGGCCCATTAATAAATTTTACAAAAAAAAGTAATCTATCAGATATTATACAGAAATGTAAATACAGTCAAATTACCAATAATCATAGGACTTTAAAAGAAGAGATGAAAGCTTAAGCAAAATGAAAAAGATAAAAGCTTAACAAATATAATTATCCTTATTCTTTCTTGTAGGTCTATAACAGGAGACTTGGATCACAAAAATATTTTCTTGAAAGAAATAATTTTTTTTTAAAATAAGAGTCATGTATTTATTGAATGTTGGTGAAGCTTGATTTCATTACTTCCATTCTAAATATTTAAAATTTATAAATTATAAATTTTAATGAGTAATAAAAATAATCATGTTTAAACATAACATTTCTCTTTTGAAAAAATGCACTGTTAAAACAAGCTTTCATGCCTTTATGTCTCTTCACGTCACTTGCTCTTTTTTTGTTGTTTGGTATGTTGAACCCATTGATTAGTTAATCCTCAGTGAGCCTACAAATAAAAAAAAAATATATAAATTAACTTTGTAATACAACAATTAGTGCAATAAATCTATGTCTTCCTTTCAATGCTTGCAATAGTACATGTGTGTCTCTGTAAATTAAAGAAGAAACCACTAAGTAACTTGTAAATTAAAGAAGAAACCGGTAAGTAACACTTTTGGTTAAATACACAGGTTGATTTACAAAAATTGATTTTTGAATTTGTATTTACTATTATAAGTATGGTCCCTTATTTCCCACTTCTAAATTTTAAAACCTAATTAAATAAGATTTAAACAATACTTAATAATTAAAGATATAAATGTTGTCATAATGTAACCTAACTGTCTATTTAATTGTTAAAATAAATAATACTTTAAGTATTTAAAATAACCAATAATAATGAATAATTTATTTATTATCCAAAATAATTATTAAACCTACAATTTATCTAAAACTCACCAAATAACTTATTCAAATAAAGAAACACATTAAATACAGTATTATTTATTTT